>CAKAOH010020866.1:52371-73547 GCA_916701665.1 Sebastiscus tertius
AAGTTCTTTGAATAGCCTTGTTGTTGAAATGTGCTAAATAAATAAACTTGCCTTGCCTTACCTTTACAAGTAAACAGTGACAATAACATATAGCATATTACTAATAATAAACATCAGGCACTTGAGATTCTTTACATACATTGGTCAGTTAGTCATGTGACTTTACAAAAGGAAATACAAGACAATACTTCAAAATAGAAACAAAACAAAACAAAAAAACTCTGTAGCAACTACCTAACAGAATCTTGTGACATTTGGGGAAATACGCCTCTTTGCTTTCTGACAGAAAGTTAGATGTGAAGATAGATACCACTTACTGTATATGTGTGTGCACTCTAAATATGAAGCTATCATAGCAGCCTGGTAGCTTAGCTTAGCACAAACACTGGAAACAGGGGGAAACGGCTAGCCTGGCTCTGTCCAAAGATAACTAAACATGCCTACCTGCACCTCTAAAGCTCACTATTTAACATGTTATAACATGGTAATAAGTGAGCTTCATGTATACGTCCACATAGTTAGTGGTCTTACTGGGTGTGTGCCACTGGTTTATCCCAGTTCTATCATTTGGCTGCCGTCCTGATAGTCTGCCTCTCATACGCTCTGTGGTTTGTTTGGCTTTGAACATTCAGAAGCGATTTCTACCTAATCGGAGGGTGTTTTTTTTAACCCTGTATTTACCTTACGATGGTTGACTGAGTGCTCAGGCTAACGCCCTACTTATCCAACACTGGCAACTGCCCAGTATGAACACATCTCATGCAGCAGCTGTATGTTGACCAGAGACACAACAATAGAAAAATAGTATTCAGTAGAAAAGGACCCCTTTTAGCCTTAATCTACTATCTTTCTGTCCGTAAGAGGGAAATTCATTGTAAAAACTCAACTTATCAAGCGAACTTTGACGTTATGTCACGTTCAAAAATAATGAATTGTTCTGTCATTCTTTTGTGGGTTATAATTTTGATTGGTTTTGGCTGATATTTCCAAATGCAGATGTTGAGTTTGTGTTGGATTCTTTCTAACCTAAATATATTATTAGGATCAATGTTGGCAAAACCATTCAATGGACAATGAACACGCCGATTCTCAATACATTTTAAGGATTTTCAGTCTCATCCTTTTGTTGAATTGATAAGAAGAAAAGGTTAACACTGATTGCAATCATCTTTGTCCTTCTAGGACTTATGCAGCAACCCCCAGCTGTTTGTGGACGGCATCAGTGCCCACGACCTGCACCAAGGCCAGCTGGGAAACTGCTGGTTCGTAGCCGCCTGCTCCAGTCTGGCGTCCAGAGAGGCTCTATGGCAGAAGGTGAGACAAAGACACAGTGTCCATGTTTTATTATCTATTTTTTGTTGCAGCTGTGCAGTTTTGGTTTTTCAGGCTGTTCTCACACAGCGTTCATAGCTATACCTACAAAATGTTAATGCAAATTTGTTTTAACGCCACTGATTTCTTTAACGCATTAACCCTTTACAGACATGCCCACTTTATGATGATCACATGCAGTTTGGGGGCAAGTCATAGTCAAGTCAGCACACTGACACACTGACAGCTGTTGTTGCCTGTTGGGCTGCAGTTTGCCATGTTATGATTTGAGCATATTTTTTATGCCAAATGCGTACCTTTGAGGGTTTCTGGACAAAATGTGTCATTGTTTTGTGTTGTTCATTGATTTCCAATAATAAATACATACATTTTACATACATTTGTATAAAGCAGCATATTTTCCAACTCCCATGTTGATGAGAGTATTAAATACTTGAAATATCTCCCTTTAAGGTACATTTTGAACTATGGACCATCATGCGATGCGATTCGATTCGATGCCATATGCGATATGTAATCCACGTAATTGTGAACTAGGAAGTATAAAAAGCGACGCCACATAGGGAGTTGTTTAAGGTGGATGGATGGGTCAACAACACTGGATTTTTGCCTAGGAGACCGCTGTTCATATCCCGTGTGAGTCACGTAACTAGCTCCAACAATACAGCATCCTAATGAATCTAGTTATATTTCATAGCATTGATAAGTACAGCACGTCAGTTAGAGACTTCTGTTCAAATGACTGAGCCACAGCCGGCGGAGCAGGATGCATGCACACTGTGTGTATGGATTGTGTGTGTGCAATGATGGGTGTGGGCATGTGTGCATGCAAGTATATGGGTCAGATTTGTGTGACAGGGTGTGTGTTTACTTTAGATTTGTGTGTGGCATTTTGTGTAATCCAAGTGATTTTAGAGTACTGCCCTTTTCCACGCACGCACTCACACACACACACACACACACACACACACACACACACACACACACACACAGTCTACAATAATACATTGTTCATTGGTTGTGGTGAATTTTGTCTAAGGCCTCTCGCAAAACACCAGTTTTCATATTATGAACACTTTAGCCACCGTACACACTGCTGTGAGTGTTGTAACAGCGCTCATTAGGAATTTAAATTCTTAATATTGATGTTTGTCAGAGCTCATGAATCATTTACATGATTCACTGTGAAATGGTCATTATCACAACATTAGCCCTGACAGATTGACATGTGAATATTGTACATATTTCACAGCTGCTTAACAAATAGACTTTAAACAACATTATAGATTAAAATCATGCCATTACACACAGATCTATCAGATAAAGGACTTGAACTGGATGCTGCAGCAACCAGGAAATAACATCTTTCATCCATAAGGTGGCACCAGTAACCTTCATTAACAACCCGGTTATTCAGAGATAAGTCAGCAAGATTTTATTTATATAGCCCAAAGCTACAAAAGTGCTTCACTGGACGATACAGAAAAACAAGAAACATGTATATACAGCTATAAACAGAAAGGACACATATACAAATACAGAGGACACAAATAAATTACAGCCCCTAAAGTCGGTGGAAATGGGTTTTGAAGCCGTTTACAGACTCAGCTGATATCACAGAGGGGGGGAGACAGCCTTGGATCTCCGGAGGAAGCTGGTTAAAATGAAGAGACCTTGGTCAGATGATCTGAGTGATCTCTAGAGGACTGGTGTGATGTGGGATCTATGGTTGGATTTAGTTAACAGCCTGTATATATGTATAACTTTATGAATTGTCTCTAATCATGTTATGAAGTTTAAAGGCTACTTATGTTTCAGAGTTTAATCTAAGATTAAATAATAGCCTGACAGAATGCTTCTAATTCCACACACGTTTAGTCTCCGTAAACAGATTCTGCATTAACATGTATAGAGCTGCAACTATTAAAATCGCCAAGTATTTTGATAATCGATTAATCGGTTTGAGTAATTTTTTAAGAAAGAAAACTTCTCTGATTCCAGCTTCTTAAAAGTGAATATTTTCTGGTTTCGTTACTCCTCTATTAGGGCTGCACGATTTGGAAAAAAATATATAATTGTGATTATTTTGACTGATATTGCAATTGCGATATGATTTGCGATATTAGTGGTTATGATCATTTTTACATCATTATTCTCATTTTCATTGAAAGACATATTAAAATGATTATGGTGTGATTTTGCCTCTAAAAAAATATTGTGATTTCCTCCTCATCCTGTGATTTGAAAATTGCCGTAGGCCATATTGTGATTTCAATTAAATTTTGATTAATTGTGTGGCCCTATCCTCTATGATAGTAAACTGAATATCTTTGAGTTGTGGACAAAACAAGACATTTGAGGACGTCATCTTGGGCTTTGGGAAACCCTGATGGACATTTTTCACCATTTACTGAGATTTTATAGACCAAACAAGCAATCGATTTATCAAGAAAACAATTGACAGATTAATTGACAATGAAAATAATCGTTTGTCGCAGCCCTAAACATGTAGAATTTGTAGAAAACGGGACAAGATTTTGGCATTAGAAACGTTCTTGTTTTCATTTGTAGTCTGAGTAGTACTGACAAATCACGTTGGAGCAGGCTTTGGTTGAATGCAGGTAAACAGTCCGTGTGGAGAGCAAAAGAGTCAGAACGCATTGGCTGAAATGCAATCTGGGAACCCATCGGCTATCGTGTGACGATGATTTCGCTTTTGATTGGTTTGAAATTAGCTTGTAAACTGGCTACTTGTGAAACGATCCGGTCGTACATGTGGTCTCTCAACTCCAACTCCAGTCTCACATCTCAAGTTGCTAATCGGACTGTAAACAATGAGCAGCGCACGGAAAAGGAAGTCTTGGAGCAGATATCTACTGGCTACACCAGAACCCCAGAAATATATAATATAGACCTTTGACCCCAGAGGCTGATCTGATGGGTTCAGAGATTGACACACGTTGAACAGGATCTATAGTAGGTTCAGTGACTTGCTCAAAAGCACATCAACAGACCATGTTTGTTTGACCTTTCAGCCACTTAGATGTACATATTATAAACATGATGAGAAGGTATTATTGGAGTCGTGTGTGTGTGTTTCTGTCGATGCATTGTGTGTTTCCTCAGTGTGTTTCCGCTGTTGGTTACCTCATTCTCCTGTCTGGTCTCGGAGGTCCTCTGTAGCTCTCAGTTTTCCATCAGCTGAAGGGAAACTAAAGCCTGTTTTAGGTGTCGTCGCCTCAGTGGAGCAGCCAATTGTCTTGACACCCGTCAGTGGTCCAAAAACAAACACTTATTAAATCTCTAAGGCAAACTACACACTTTGACGACAATTATGACAACACTTCCAAGGTGAAGAGACCCGGTAGTAAAAGAACTCACATACAGAGCATGTCGTGTGGAGAGGTATTCTTAAAGTTATATAGATGTTCATTGCTGCTTACACAAGTAGTGGCAGGTTTAAATTCATTATGCAAAGATTATTATTCAGTTTTAAATCATTTATATAGCATCTCATTTTCCAAATATTGTTCCTGCACCCTAAAAGAAATTTGACAAACAAAACTTAACTC
The DNA here is from genome assembly GCA_916701665.1 of Sebastiscus tertius. NCBI lineage: Eukaryota > Metazoa > Chordata > Actinopteri > Perciformes > Sebastidae > Sebastiscus > Sebastiscus tertius. The sequence goes on from CAKAOH010020866.1 coordinate 57,276, forward strand.
AATGTCCACTTACTAGTTTATTGGGATAAACTAGTATAAACTAGGCTTTCAACAAATCCTAAATTAAAATGTTTTTGAGATTATGTTTTAATTAATTGTCAACAAAACCTGCAGTGATGATGTTCCTAGTTCTGTCTGTACTGAAGCAGTTCTGGCTCTCTAACTCAGTTAAAAATGAAAATCATGTTCCTGCCAGTATTTGGCTCCAGTAAGGTGGAAAGTTTGACTGGAAACAAAATGGGAACTATTGTAACTGATGAGCAGATACTGTAGCTGTAAACACTGAACAGGCTGGAATTTTCCCTTCAGTCCAACTGAAACACAGAGACAGAAAAAAACAGAGAGAAATGCTGCATTTTATGAAAGTCAAAGTGTGAATGAGCAGTTCTCTAACAGTAATTTACTCTTTCCTAGTCTTATCTCCTCTTGTTTCCTCCCCTCCTAGTCTCTTCTTCTCTCCTCTTGTTTCTTCCCTTCCTAGTCTCCTCTTCTCTTGTTTCCTCCCTTCCTAGTCTCCTCTCCTCTTGTTCCCTCCTCTCCTAGTCTCCTCTCCTCTTGTTTCATCCCTTCCTAGTCTCCACTCCTCTCCTCCTTGTTTCCTCACTACAGAGTCTCCTCCCCTCTTGTTTCCTTCCTTCCTAGTCTCCTCCCCTCTTTTTTTCTTTCTTCCTAGTCTCTTCTCCTCTTGTTTCCTTCCTTCCTAGTCTCCTCTCCTCTCCTCCCCTTTTGTTTCATCCCTTCCTAGTCTTCTCTCCTCTGGATTCCTCCCTTCCTAGTCTCCTCTCCTCTCCTCTCCTCTCCTCTCCTCTTGTTTCATCCCTTCCTAGTCTCCTCTCCTCTTGTTTACTCCCTTTCTAGTCTCTCCTCTCCTCTTGTTTCCTCCCTTCCTCGTCTTCTCTCCAAGTCTCCTCTCCTCTTGTTTCATCCCTTCCTAGTTTCTACTCCTCTCCTCTTATTTCCACCCTTCCTAGTCTCCTCTCCTCTTGTTTCCTCCCTTCCTAGTCTCGTCTCCTCTTGTTTCCTCCTCTTTTAGTCTCCTCTCCTCTTGTTTCCTCCCTTTCTAGTCTCCTCTCCTCTTGTTTCCTCCCTTCCTAGTCTCGTCTCCTCTTGTTTCCTCCTCTTCTAGTCTCCTCTCCTCTTGTTTCCTCCCTTCCTAGTCTCCTCTCCTCTTGTTTACTCCCTTTCTAGTCTCTCCTCTCCTCTTGTTTCCTCCCTTCCTAGTCTCCTCTCCTCTTGTTTACTCGCTTTCTAGTCTCTCCTCTCTTCTTGTTTCCTCTCTTTCTAGTCTTGTCTCCTCTTGTTTACTCCCTTTCTAGTCTCTCCTCTCCTCTTGTTTCCTCCTCTCCTCTTGTCCCCTCCCTCCCTCTCTCCTCTGTCCAGTAACACCGATACCAATCAGCACCAATGAGAGCCCAGAGACAGCTTTCAGTCAATTTTTAATAGATGTCACTCCATTGATCTGTGTTTTGTGTCGGGCCGACAGTCATGCAATGTGAATATTTCATATTCTCTGCTACTTTCTACTGTAGCTGCCTCTCCTACGAGTGATGAAAGACTTCAGAAAAGAAATACAAAGACAAACACATATTATCACAATATTCAGCTGATCAGTGAAGGCGTTTTATTTACAAGAGGAAGTTTAGTTTATATCCTCATAAGTTTTGTATTCAAAGGTTATAAAAATTCTAAAATTTCGGTTATTGATTATGAAGTTTCAACATCAGCTAATATTTTTTAAATATTTTTTAAATGAATGTTCACGTTTCTGTACGAATTTTAAATATGTTTTGAATTAATGATTAATGTTGATGATACATTGATCTTTTAGCACCAGGGAACCTACAAGAGGTTTAGTTCCATGTAAATAAAGTGCGTTCATACTAGTTCTTTCTCTTGTTATTTACTAAATAGGTGTGCTTTGTTTTGTGGAAAAATACTTTCTTTTAAGTGCTTATAAAATTTTGACTTGGCTGTTGAGATGCTGTTAAAAGTTTGCTTTTTGTGCTAAAATGTTCGAAAATTAAATAAATCACGCACAAAGAAGATTGAACTACAATCTGTGACATTTTGAGGGAGAATATTTAAGATGATGTATTTCTTTTGATTTGAGGAGATCCAAAGTTTTTTAAAGGTCAAAGATTGGACAACATATTGGAATGCTTCTCCAGTACTAACAGGATTCTACTGACAAACAGTGAAGAGTCATTTGTCTGGTGTGAACGCAACCGAACAGCAGACATTTGCGGCCTCTGCTGTATCCTTGAAAGCAAACAGGAAGTACATGACCTTCCTGACCTTGGCCAGCTCAGCAATCCTTTCGCCGAACTCCTGCATGTCCGCCTCCAGCCATTTGAGCGGTGAATCCTTCGGGTCATTGGCGTTTCGCCAAAACGTTCCGATCGGTTCAAGTAGCTGACGGGTCATCAGGTGGGTGAGGTCAGGGGTCCAGTGCTGGGAAATACCGGTGATGGTGACGCGGCCATGGTCAGCGAGGGAGAAGTACCAGCGGGAGAAGTTCAGCTCCTGGGTGGGGAAGTCCAGCCGATACACGGCCTCATGGGGGAGAAGCAGACGCTCGCCATCCTGACGCTTCTGCCCTGAGCGCTGCAGAGACGACACACGGAGACGCATCATCTGCAGAGGAGGTAAAAGAACACACAGGAAGACAGAGATGAAGTGGACATTGAGACGAGTTAGAGAAGAAGGAGTAATGTGGAAAGAAAAATCGTGTGTGGGTCAGATTTGATTATCCAGCCCACTTGACCCCAAAGTCCAGTTCGTTTGATTGGTGTGAACACTGTGTAGGCTATCGTACTCGGGCACGGTTCATCAATCCGTGCCCGGGTCCACTTGAAAAGGTGCTCTTGAGTACGGTTCAGGTGCACCCGGCTACCAACTATACGAAAACCACCAAAAGTGAACTGTTAGTAGCAGTGAGTGAGTAGTTTTGAAAGGGAAGGCTTCTTTCAACGCTGCCGGTCTCCTCCGAAATCTTCATAGGCGCATGCTGCGCTGATCTCTTGCTCTGAATTGCACGGCCACGGGTGATGAAGCAGGAAGGCAGGCAAGAGGTTTCATAAAATATGAATATAAAATATTTTTGCTTAAAAAATTACCTAAATGATTAATAAATTATCAAAAGAATTGGCAATTAGCTTTTTTTTATGCACTGATCGATCAGTCGACCAATCGTTGTGGCTCTAACCACTTTTTTCTCTCAGCACAGCAAAGATGCACATTAACATTTGAGCCCAGAAGCCGTTGACCTCCACTGTGGCTGCCAGACGGTCGGTTAGAAAGACAGAAAGTAAATAGTTTTTTAGGTAGAGTGCCAGGCTAGTGGTCAGAGTTTTAACTCTTCTGATGAGAAGACCTATTGATCGCTACACCGGGGACATTCTAAGCACCAGGCACACTATAGAAAACTTTAACAACAGATGCTATGAAGACTGTTCATTAAAGCAGGAGAAAAGTTTGAATAAAAAGTTGCATGAATCTCCAAAAAGTAAACTTTGAAGAATCAGCCAACAATAAAAAGAAAAGCAATACACTAATTTTTAAATGTAATTGTTACAAACTTTATATAAAAGCATTATATAAGTATTTGTTAAATGTATCTATGTTTAACGTCGGCAGTCGAAACTGCAAAGTTGACATTTTTGGTGATGTGCACAAATGCTCCAATGTGCACAAAAACCCCCATCACATCCAGTTTAATCTTTGTACATTCAGTTATATGTTCTATCAAGTAAAAACAAAAATTGCATCCACACTAGGGCTGTCAAAGTTAACGCGATATTAACGTGTTGACGCAAATTTGTTTTAATAGCACCAATTTCTTTACCACATTAATGCAACGTGAGCATATTTTTTTATGCTAAATGCAGTACCTGTGAGGGTTTCTGGACAATATTTGTCATTGTTTTGTGTTGTTACTTGATTTCTAATAATAAATATATACATACATTTGCATATTTGTCCACTCCCATGTTGATAAGAGTATTAAATACTTGACTAATCTCCCTTTAAGGTACAGTTTGAACAGATAAAAAAATGTATGAATAATTTGTGATTAATCGCGATTAACTATGGACAATCATGCGATTAATTGCGATTAAATATTTTAATTGATTGACAGCCCTGAGCCACATATATTATGATAACAGACGAGGTGAGAAGTTGTCATTTCAAAGTGAGATCCTCACCTCTGTCAGTGCCGGGTCTTCTTTAAACGCCAGCACCAGTGTGTTGGAGGGGACTTTGGCATCGTCCATGTCCGACTTTGAGGTTATAATCCTGGGTTAAGGAGAGAGTGAGGCTGGCCTGTCTGGATGGATGCTGTGATAGATGGAGCTCTGGTAGAGTTTCTGATTACCCTATCTCTCTACCGCTCTCTCCCTCTCTCTCTCTCTCTTTTTTCATAGGCTTGTATGCCATCTCTGTCTCCCCTCCCCTCTCCAACTATTTCCATCACACAGTGGCGGTTTCTCACTTTTGTCCCTCCCCACCCCTCTCCTGCCCACAGGGTAGTTTAGTTAGGACGCATTGATTAGCCACATAACATGAGAGAGGATGGGGAGAGCATTGGGAGATGGGATCAATGCAACATTCAGAATAATCAGTATTCAGCCCAGTAAAGCTTTCAATCCTTTAAAGGCTCATGTTTCTGCACCAAATTCTGAACGTTATTGACACCAGAAGCAGCTGAATTATTTCATATAGATCAGGTTTGAAATGTCTGAATATCACATGAAAATACTCTCCAAGCTTTTTTTTTTTAAGACGTTACGGAGGTGGGTGATGTGTGAGGGTGCTAGGCAACAGGAGGCGCTGATGACGTACGAGAGGGAACTCTGGGAATTTCCTGAGGGCTTCTGGGAGCTTGACTGGTTGTGGCTCAATGGATCAGTTATTTATTTATATCACTCACTTCACTGAGGATTGTTACGGTGTGTATGTGTTAATGAATCGTCAGTGGGGATCTTAGCTCAGGATATGGGTGGATGGCATTCCCTTGTTAAACACTTCGTACATCCTCAGGTTAATTAAAGGGGAACAAGTGGAAAACCAGATGTTTTTCAACTTTTTAGGAACTAACAAAGATAGAATATGTACAGATGATATTGTCAGAGGTGATGACTTTAAAGAAATAATCTCGAAGATTTTCATTTAAATAAATGTCTGTTAAAGGCAGGGTTGCTGATCTTGAGAAACTAGCCAGAGTACTCTAGGTTTTAAAAAATGATCCAACCAAAAAACTGATATCAGTCTTTTTTCCAATGAAAGTATCTATCAGTACTTGCTCCAAAAGTCCCTAAATCTAGTGGGAAAATCACCAGCGAGAACCCTGGATTTAGGACATGTGCGTCTGTGTGTTGGTGTACTGACATTTATTGTATGTAGTGAAACAAAGACCTCCAAACCTCATTAATACGCTGTTACAGTCTACTTTAGTCCAACCTACAGGTATCACCATGTCCAATACCCGAGTGGATGTTATTGAATCCAAACAAAACAGCAAACTGCGTCTTTCGCTTGTTTTTATTTTTTCTATTCATTGTGGATCCCAGTATATCACTTATTTATATTCTGGAATAAAACCTGAGCTTTGACCAAATGATGACCGTGTGTTCGTTCTGTTTTTTTTTCCCAGGTGATCCCTGACTGGAAGGACCAGGAATGGGATAAAGAAAAACCGGAGTCCTACGCCGGGATCTTCCACTTCCAGTTCTGGCGGTTCGGTGAGTGGGCGGATGTGGTGATCGATGATCAGCTGCCCACGGTGAACGGAAAGCTGGTGTACTGCCACTCCAACGACAGCAACGAGTTCTGGAGCGCACTGGTGGAGAAGGCCTACGCCAAGTAAGACTTCCTCTATGTGTTTTCAAGTCTTTACTTGTCATGTGCACAACAATTACAGTGGAGCAGTTGTTGGCAGTGAAATTCTTGTTCTCAGGCTCCCTCCAACAATGCTGCCTCAAAATGCATCTTCCCTAAAATAAATGAATAAATAAATGAATGACTCGATAAATAAATAAATATGTCATTAAATGTAGCAAAAATAATATTAAAAATAAATATAGCCTTTAAATAAATGATAAAATGTGACATAAATTGATATTTGAAATTTGTTTTAATTTTTCTTTGCAATAATTCCCTTTTCCCATTTATTTACTCCTCTGTTTAATTTTCCCTTTTATTATCTATGTATTTATTTTTATTACTTTTTACATATATTTATTTTAGATTAATTTTTTATCTATTTATTTATTATTGCTTTTATTTTTGTATTATTTTATTTTTATTTTTAAATGTACAAATGTATTTATTTATTTATTTATGCACAATTTTTCCTTTGCATTTCACCCCTTATTTATTCCCCAAACGTATTTATTTCTGTTCTTTTCTTTTTACATTTCTGCCTCTTTATGCAGATGATGGGGCTGTCACTCAACAAGTGTCATCATGGAGTCAGGGTGCATGACTATATGCTAGCTAGCAAGCGATCTAACTGTGTCTGCTTCTGCTTATCACTGGCTGTAATGCAAAAATACATAAATAAATACATGCATTAAAAATAAATGCAAAAATAAATAGATAAATACAAATAAATGCATAAATAAATACATTGAAAATTAATACAAATAAATACATAAATAAATACATTGAAAATTAATAAAAATAAATACATAAATAAATAAAAGGGAACATTAAACAGTAGAGTAAATACATAAGATACATGAATAAAATGTTTTCAGTAAGATGTCTGTGTGTGAGCGTTAATGATCGCTTATGTGTGTCTTCTAGGATGAGTGGATGCTATGAGGCGCTTGATGGGGGCAACACGTCTGACGCTCTCGTGGATTTCACCGGCGGCGTATCAGAGCCAATGGACTTGATTGAGAACGGGTTCAAAGAAGATGAAGAGAAACGCAACGAGCTTTTCGAGAGAGTCTTGAAAGTCCACGACAGAGGAGGCCTCATCAGCTGCTCGATCCGGGTGAGGAGAGGACAAACACACAGCGGCTGAATGATTGAATGAATTGATTTAGGAAAGATTTATAGAGACTGACTGAACTGTGTTGTTCCAGGCAACCACTGCAGCGGACATGGAGGCCAGGCTGGCCTGCGGCCTGGTGAAGGGTCACGCCTACGCGGTGACGGACGTCCGCAGGGTGAGGCTGGGCCACGGCCTGCTGGCCTACTTCAGGTCAGACAAGCTCGAAATGATCCGCATGAGAAACCCCTGGGGAGAGAGAGAGTGGAATGGGGCCTGGAGCGACAGGTGATATGACCATATTCCTACACAGATTGTAAATTGTTTTTTAAATCTGCCCAGAGAACCTAAGATTTAGATTTGTGTAGTCCTACTTGATTAGACTACAAACTGTGTCTGCCTCTTTAATTCTGCCTAGGTTGTAAATACACTGAAGTTATCATGTTGGTTTGATGTTATTTTGTTCTGTGGTGTTGACAAGTTCACTTTTTACTACACACATTTCAAATCTGCCATCCACATTTTATTATTATTAGAAGAATACAGATGTTTTTTTTCTGCCTGTCTGCAGCTCTGAAGAGTGGAAGAAGGTCAGTAAGAGTGAGAGGGAGAAGATCGGTGTCACTGTGCAGGATGATGGAGAGTTCTGGTGAGTTTTAGTTCAATGATGCCCCCTGTTGGCCGACACCAGGTACCTGCATGCGGAGCTTTTCCCCTAAAGTCAAAGACCTACAATAATTGTCATCTGTTATATTGTCATTTGTTCAGCCTCCATCTCTCAGGGGTTAATGTGTTGATTTAGCAGATCATTTTACTGATTCTTAAGTCTTATTCTTAATGTCCTACTAAATTTATACTTCTTCTAGAGGACTCATCATGCTCATTTTCAGGTGCATACTAGTATTTTGGGTTTCTGCATGCTTTAATTTTCAAAAAATGCTTTTCTTTTTTCATACCGGCTGTGCTGCAGCACCTCATTTCATTTCACCCTCTGTCTGAAACACTCTGTTTGAGCTCAGGCTGCTAAGCAGGTATTATGCAAATGTTGTACTTTGTGACATCACCATCTTACGGAAGAAAAAGCAGGACTTCAAGCAAGGCGTTTCTGGCAGTTTGGGAGCAGTGTTTCTGTGGAGGAGAGTAACTCCCTTTGTTGTGGACTTTGCAGAACTTTTACATGCACAAAGAAATACATAACACACTAAAGCAAAGAGGAAAAACACAAAAACAAAATAGGTTCTCTTTAAATATTTTCCTCTTTCATCATAAATCTCTCTGATCATACAGTAAATTACTCTTATTGTAAAAATACCAGAATTTCTACTTATCCACCCCTCTTTCTCTCCCTTCCTGCAGGATGACATTTGATGACTTTATCGCTAACTTCACAGACCTCATCCTGTGTCGTCTCATCAACACGTCCTACCTGAGTTTCCATAAGACCTGGGAGGAGGCCGTGATGCGGGGCTCCTGGCGCCGCCACGACGACCCGCTGCTCAACCGAGCTGGGGGCTGCACCAACAACAGGCAGTCCTTCCTCCAGAACCCGCAGGTGCTATTTTCTCTCATTAATTCATAAGCTCTCAGATTTGGTGTTAGGCAAGACTGTAGTTTGCAGTAGTGACAACTCTAACAATACTTGTGTATTCCTTTTCTCTGTGTTGCAGTACGTGTTTGACGTGAAGAAGCCAGAGGACGAGGCACTGATCTGTCTGCAGCAGCAAGACCGCAGAGCCACACTGAGACACGGACAAGGAGAAAACCTGGCTATGGGCTTCGACATACACAGGGTCAGCTCACTGTGTGTGTGTTTTCAAGACATTCATAGATGTCATCTCAAAATCCTTTTTGTAACCTTTATGAAGGTGGGATTTGTTGCAGTGCTGTGTATTAGATTACATTAGTTTTAGGGGTTTTGATTGGGGCAGCTATGGCTGAGAGGTAGAGCGGATCTTGGTGGAAGACTCAACTGGTTTTAAAAAGCAAGGTTTTAGGGAAGATGCATGTGTTTGTGAAGCAGTGAGCATACAACTGGATAAATGAGACTTGGATTATACTGCACAAGTTGTGTGAGAGTTTGTAAACGGATGTTTTGTTGTTGTTAAACGCGGTCCCCCATTTACTTAAACTCAAGACTTGTCTCCGTTTTTTGATTCTCCGTTCACCATGGAGGCATGATTTGTGTGGGTGAGGCATTCCTTGAAGTCTGACTTGCACTGATAAATGAAAGTCCGGTTTACTCGTCAAACAGTTGAATTAGTTTAGGATAATGTGGTCACCCCAGGCCACTCCCTGGACACGCTGCTACCAGATTCAATACAATAGTTAAGCCAAATACTGTTCATTCTTCAGCCATTTAAGTCTGTGTCCTCTCTGTTCTCTGTGTTCAGGTGGAGTTAAACAGGATCTACCGTATGCATACCACCCAGCAGAAGGTTGGTGGGAGCACCTACATCAACTCACGGTCTGTGTTCCTACGCATCGAGCTGAAAGAGGGGCGGTACGTCATCCTACCCACGACCTTTGAGCCTGGCTTGGAGGGAGACTTCCTGCTCCGCATCTTCACCGACGTGCCGTCCGACTGCAAGTAAGCAGAAGCACACTGGGCTCGTTTTATTTTGAACTCTGCTTTCATTTTTTTCTGTGTGACTGTTTCAGTGTTTGTTGTTCAGCAGCATTATTGGATATTATATAAGGACGAATTGATTTTGTGAAAAGGTCATTTAAAAATGAAAAGTGACATTTAAAATCTTGAAATGGAAAATCGAACGCCACTTCAGGAGTTATTTTAACCCAAACTACAATCTTTTCCTCAACCTAACTAAGTAGTTTTGTGGACTAAACCTAATCAAGTTGTTTCCTGTGAAGACGGAACTTTATTTTGAAAAGACTGTATACATGTAACGAACGGAAATTGGCACGTGTTGCTGGACATTTGTATGAAAACGCACGAAAAATGGAGATATCGTACAAACTGTTGTATGAGGATATTGCAGAACATTACTGATTTAGAGCAGGTCTTAGTGACTCTGGACTGCCTCTAACTTCTCTCAGAATTAGGAGCTACTTTTAGTCTTACAATGTTTTGTGAATGTGACTCCGGGTCTGTAACAGGTTTAAGTTAAAGTTAAGTACTTCCAATTGGTGGACGACCCTCTCTACCTCTCAGCCACAGCCGCCCCCATGATTTTTTTCAAGACAGCACAGGATTACACTGTAAATCTTTAAGCTTGAAGCTAAGCTAATGACGGAGCAGCAGCCCCTTTTTCAACAACAACATAAACATACGGTTCTAGCTAAAAACATGAGAACACAAACACAAGAATAAATACAAGTGTCCCTGTCTCTCTCTCTCTCTCTCTCTCTCTCTCTCTCTCTCTCTCTCTCTCTCTCTCTGTGTCTGTCCTGTAGAGAGTTGACTGTACATGAGCCTCCACAGACCTGCTGGTCCGGGTTGTGTGGTTATCCCTCTCTGGTCTCTCAGGTCCACGTACTTCAGGCTGATGGACTCGCAGGACAAGACTCTGATGGAGGTATATTTTATTTTTTTCATTTACACTTAAAACCATGACCAGATTACTGAGTTTAATCAGATCAAATTGAGCTTTATGAGCTTCACAAAACAGTCTTTTTTATATTCTAGTCTATATTGTGCAGTGTTTTAAGGTGTTTCTAAGACACTTTGGATATTTCAGTGTTATGCACTACCCCACCTTTTATTGTTTGGTTATTATTTAAAATACTTTGTGTCCCTTTTAAAACTGACCTGCTGTCAGCTGAAGCAGCTCCAGCACGTCTTTTTTGCCAGTAGATAGCAGTAGCAGCTTTGTAATGTCAGTGACTGGCGTAGCAGCAGTCTGAATGTAAAACAGTCATGATAACAGACAGCTACAAGGCCTGTAGTCATCGACGTTTACAGTTGTTAAAAATACTTGGCACCTTCATCTTCTTTTGATAAGCGTGTGTACCATTTCAATTATTTTGTCTATCTTGTATATTTAGATACCAATACAAGGAGTTAATTTGAAAAAAAAAATGTTATGCATATCCACTGGATAATTAACTGTATGAAATAGGAAAAGATAAGACAAAAATGTCAACACAAGAGTCAGTAGTCTGAGTTAAATATATTTGTTTACAGAGTTAGTGATTTTGAGATAAGACCTCTGGTTCAGTACAAATATTTCTGCTGCATGTTTAGAAGTATAGTGATACGGAAAACGGAACCTGACAAAATAAAAAATAAGTAAATGACTCGATAAATAAAGAGAAAATCATGCAGAAATTAATAAATACATCAATTTAATAATAAATAAATAGATCTAAAAAAATGAATTTAAAATAAATAAAAAAAGAAATGCAAAATAACTGAATTAAAAAGTTAATAAAAATAAATGAATAAATAAATAAAAGGGAAAATTTAAAAGAGTAGATGGATAGGGGAATTAATACAAAGGAAACATTATTTATTTATGTCACATTTTATCAATTAATTAATGCTTACAATTATTTTTTTATATTATTTTTAGTATATTAAATGGCATATTTATTCATTTATAGAGTCATTAATTTATTTATTTTGGCTGGGTCCGTCCTCCATATAGTGATACCCAATGGTGGCGTTAGAAGTATTCAGATCTTTTACTTAGAAGCATTAAAACAGTGTAGAAATAGTCTGTTACAAGTAAAAGTCTTGGATTAAAAATGCTACTTCACTAAAAGTAGATAAGTATTAGTATGAAAATATATATTTCCTAATCTTAGATAGCACATTAATTATTGCTGTGTGTGTGTGTGTGTGTGTGTGTGTGTGTGTGTGTGTGTGTGTGTGTGTGTGTGTGTGTGTGTGTGTGTGTGTGTGTGTGTGTGTGTGTGTCTCCAGTGTCGGACCCCTACGTGATCATTCGTTGTGAAGGACATAAAGTTCGCTCTCCGGTCCATAAAAACACACGCAGCCCCCGCTTTGACACCAAGGGGCTCTTCTACAGGAAGAAAGCCAACCAGCCAATCAGCATCGAGGTTTGTGTGTGTGTTTGTTGGTAGCCAAAGTGAGGCTGACAGAAAACTGTGCAGTGGTGGAAGAAGTACTCAGATCTTTTACTTTAGTAAAAGTCGTAATACCACAGTGTAGAAATACTGGGTTACAAGTCAAAGGCCTGCATTTAAAGTTATGTACTTAAAGGGATAGCTCAGTTGTTTTGAAGTGTGGTTGTATGAGGTACTGATCCATAGTCAAGGTATTACCTACACTAGATGACGGTCGGCACGCCCCCAGTTTGGAGAAACAGAAAGGAGTACCAGCACGGGAGCAAAGTAATGTACTGCTGTGGACGGGGGCAGCAGCTAAACAGATTTTAGACACCTAAAAAAATCTATATCAGTTTAAGTGTACGCTATATTTAGAATATTTTCACCACTTTACCTCGCCGTCATACAGCTCTTTCCAACAGGGAACTAAAGCCGTTATCTATGCTCTCTTTAAACCCACCAGACTCCTTTGACAAAAACAATAATTTTACCTTGCAGAACACAGGAGTTGCTGGTCTACAGCTGCTTCGATCGGTTAGTTACTTTGTGTTATTGTGAGACTTCGGTAAATCCAAACTAACCAAAGTCACACAATAACACTAACAACCTAACCAATCAATGTAGCAGTAGACCAGCAACCAAGCGGAAACCTCTGCGTCTGAAAAGTGAAGCCAATGCGGAAGTGTCTTAAACCTGCATTCTCTCTAACAGCCAGCAGGGGGCGACTCCTCTGGAAGTCTGATTGTATAGAAGTCTATGAGAAAATGAGCCTACTTCCCACTTGATTTATTACTTCAGTAAACATTGTAAACATGAGTTTATGGTCTCAATCGCTAGTTTCAAATCTTCTTCAATACAGCATGATGTTCATTTAGTAAATTATGGTCCCATTTAGAGTCAGATAGACCATAATGCAGGGGATGCTTTAGGGCGTGGCTACCTTGTGATTGACAGGTCGCTACCACAGCGTTGTCCGGTCTGGGAGTCGTCTGTGTTTTTGTCTTACAACTTTAAATTTAAGGAAGAGTAGCATAAAATGGAAATACTCAAGTAAAGTACAAGTACCTCAAAATTGTACTTAAATAGCGTACTTGAGTAAATGTACTTAGTTAAATGAAGTTGTAAATTCTGTTGTCACATGTGAGCAGTGAATTCTTCTCTCACCGTGTCTCTCAGATCTACAACGACAACGTGTTGATGGACTCCTTCCTGGGTCAGGTGATGTTGCCGGCTGAGCAAGGTGAATTCCGGCAGACGCTCCACCTGAGGGACAAGGGCAATCGCCGTGACAACGACCTGTCAGGAACCCTCTCTGTCGTCATAGTGACCAGCACGGGGCTCACCGACATCTGAGACACACCACTAAACCGTCCAGTCAGCTAAAGTTTACCAGGTTACCGGTTTACTGCCCTATGAGGGTAAACACTTGGCACGAATAGAGGGTTTACTTTATAGAAGATTACATAATCCAGCAGTAGGTCTGCGGAGATCATCAGAGGAGGAAACCTGATTCTCCTGCTGTGTTTTAGCCTGATGCCATAAATGTATGTTTACAAAATGATTTACAATACCTGTAACGGGTGAAACTGAATATCCTGAAGACAAATGATTTCTAGCTAGCTTATAGTACATTTACATGCACAAAATATTCAGTTTTTTTATCTTATTTCGAAAAGAAAATATTCCTACTAAGCTGTTTACATGGTTAATGAAAGGGAATATTCCACTAATATTCCTGTTTACATGCAGCTGTGCATACTGCGATTCATGTAAATCTTGGAATAACAAACACGAACACGGCCTCCCTCTTTCATTCCTTCAACCACCTTTTTGAAAAGGTTGGCGTGATATTTGGGCATATCCAAAAACCAGTTGATATCCAAGTCTTTCTAATGTTTAAAAGTAGGTGTGTTTCTTCTGCCGACCAGAAATGTCGGCTTTTCTTTTGGACAAAGTGTTAACTTGTTGGTTTGTGTACAACGCACAGAGCTGTCCGTAAACAGGCAGGAGGTCGTGGGTCGCAAACTGCCGTAAAAGCCCCAATTGAGACGCATATTCTGAATGCTCTGTATACATGTCCAAATAATGCTCCTATAACCTCAATAATATCGGCATATCCCACATGTCTTAGGCTGCATTCACGCCGGATCAGGCGTTGCGGCGATTCAGTGTGGGAGAGTCACTTTGACTAATGGCCCATTAACTGCAATGATTAATGTCAAAGTGGATTCTGTTTCTACTTCACAGAAAGTAATTTGCCGCCGCAATGCACTTTCCCCATTCAAAATTAATAGGAAGACTTCCGTTTTTGCCGCACTGCCGGATCTGGTTTGAATGCTCCATTCAGAATAAGGCCTAATTCAGAACATCCAATCAGAATATGATGTTTACGTGACCCGTATCCAATTCGGACTATTGTCATATTCGGAATAATAGTGGAATATTAGTTGTAAGTAAACGTTGTCAGGTTTTACAGTGTTCTTCATGTTATGTCTATCAACCACTACTTAGTGTTTAGTTTGTTCTACTATTTAATATCTTATTCTATTTTAGCTTTATTTTAATTTACTCTTTTTAAAATCCTTTTCACGTGTCTTTTTATATCGGCTTCTTTTATATCCTGTGTCAGTGCCTCTCATGGCTCCTGTACACCACTTTGTATTGCCTTGTTGAAAGTTGCTACCCAAATAAACTTGTCTTGTTATGTTTAAACACAGACAGCTGTTGGCAAAAATCTTCCATTGTGGCATAAGTTAGCATTGGCATTTTGTTATGTTTGCCTTAAAATGAATCCTTCATAAATCTCATCATCATAAATTTCAATTAATGTGCAACTTGGTGGCTTTTTTTAGCAATACATCCATCCATAAGGGGAAATATTTCACTGTAGTAAAATAAAATAGCAATTGGCTGAATTACTATTTACAGGTTAGTTACAGGTTTATACATTGTCAGAATATATATAAAAAAATATAAATATACTAATAATCAAAAGTTTGTAATCAGCTGTTACAGTCATGTTTTTCTTTGTTCTTTCAATAATAACCAGTTTAACAGAGATAAAGATGGTATAATTCAGACACCAAATGTCTTATTTACATTTGAATAAGTAAAGAATAGGAAGAAGAATAGGTGGGAATAAAAACACAATTAAGGATAATGTACCGTCCTTCAAAAGCCACTCTAACTTCACAGTTCAGATAGCTCAGAGTAGTTTTACCAAGAAAGTTCATGCCTAACCAACATGTGTCTTAAATACATTTTACAGACAGAAGTTCTTAGGGACCTCCCATTCATGAAGGTTCACAAAAACACCTTCTTCATTAATCATTCTTAAGGCAGATTTCAATGAAAAGCATAATATAATAAGGTTATATGCTTGCTATCATAATAAACCATCTGAATATACTTGGCTGGCGTTAACAAAGCGGCAATGATTCTAAATGAATGCTAATGTTGTTCCGTAGGAGCTGGATGTGTAAATATGAACCTGTTTATATTCAATTTATGAGGTGATAATATATACAGCTTGTTTCTGCTGCCCCCGGGTGTTCAAAAAAGTTAGTGTAAGTTAGTTCATTCAGCATCGTGGTCCACCTGCTGCACTGCATGCTGCAAACAACTGCAAACACACAGAATCTGAAGTGTGCTCATCTCAGGCATTTCTGCCACTCAGTGGCTGTCTGAGGGGCAAGGGCAAAAAAATAAAGAAGGGCACCAGCTGTACGCAGTGGGGCACCGGGGCACAGAAAGTTTTCTAGCATGTAGGGTGGCCTGTATGGCACCGCATCATGTTTACTTAAATTTAAGGGCACCCTAGAGGGAACTTCATCACGTTTTCTATACTGGAAGAGCACTTCATCATGTTTTCCCTACTAGAATGACACCCTAGAGGGCACTTCATCATGTTTCTATACTGGAAGGGCACCCTAGAGGGCACTTCATCATGTTTTCTCCACTGTAAGGACACCCTAGAGGGCACTTCATCATGTTTTCTCCACCGGAAGGACACCCTAGAGGGCACTTCATCATGTTTTCTCCACCGGAAGGACACCCTAGAGGGCACTTCATCATGTTTTCTATACTGGAAGGACACCGGGGGCACTTCATCATGTTTTCTCCACTGTAAGGACACCCTAGAGGGCACTTCATCACGTTTTCTATACTGGAAGGACACACTAGAGGGCACTTCATCATGTTTTCTCCACTGTAAGGACACCCTAGAGGGCACTTCATCACGTTTTCTA
>CAKAOH010020867.1:0-11628 GCA_916701665.1 Sebastiscus tertius
CCAGAAACCCTCACAGGTACTGCATTTAGCATAAAAATATGCTCAAATCATAACATGGCAAACTGAAGCCCAACAGGCAACAACAGCTGTCAGTGTGTCAGTGTGCTGACTTGACTATGACTTGCCCCAAACTGCATGTGATTATCATAAAGTGGGCATGTCTGTAAAGGGGAGACTCGTGGGTACCCATAGAACCCATTTACATTCACATATCTTGAGGTCAGAGGTCAAGGGACCCCTTTGAAAATGGCCATGCCAGTTTTTCCTTGCCAAAAATGAGCGTAAGTTTGGAGCGTTATTTAACCTCTTTTGCGACAAGCTAGTATGAAATGGTTGGTGCCAATGGATTCTGAGGCCACTAATCGCATGTTGTATTAATGCGTTAAAGAAATTAGTGGCGTTAAAACAAATTTGCGCTAACGCCTTATTATCGCGTTAACTTTGACAGCCCTAAATATTATATAATAGAATAAAATAGGTAATTGAAATAAAATAATATATGTACAAGTAAATATAAGAAAAGGAGATGGTGGTGGTAATCAGATTATAGTTCAAGTAAATCCTACTGATTCTGTCTCTTTTGTTGTGGCAGGAAGTGATATATTTAGCAGCACATTCTTTCTTTTCCCCCCGGAATGAGGGGCAATTTCTTCCTTTTTGTCGGAAATCGGGGAAATTCTTTTCAAAAACACATTTCTGTATGAGCTCCCTCATCACAGTGACATTAATATGTTCCGCACACAATTAACAGTTTTTTCTTTTAGTGGAAATAATGAAAATAAATGTTTGTAAGTTTTATTGCTGCCTGAGGGCAAATCAAATTCAAGTTCATTTATAAAAACAACAACTCGAACAAAGTCAATTCCAATGAGACTATAGCAGAGCAGCAGTTCCTTGGAAGCCAAAAAGTGTATCAGATTGTGGCATCTCTCCAAAAATACATCAACAACTTTGGTTTAAGAAAATAAACATGTTGGCTGTTTTGGAAGAAAAAAAAATCAGTGTACAGTAGTGCTGGCGGTGGCGGTGATGCCAACCTCAGTCTATGTCTATGGAGTTTTTTATCTGACAAGGAATGTTAAATTGATGCTGGGTCAACACAGTGAGGGTATTTTTAGAATCAGAGTCACTTGCCAACATACTTGCACTGGCTGCTTTGCACAGAAAATCCAAAACACTACAGATTTATATCACGTTGTCATTTAGCTAAAGCTAACTGACACTTCAGTCATCGCTTGAGGATGACTAGACGTGTATGGGAAAGTTTATTTTACAGTGGGCAAAGTAAAAGATGCCCATGCCTAGCTGTGTTAAAAAAGAATTTAGGAGCATCTGTGGTATCTTGATCTAGCCAGAAAACCACTTTAAGACTATTTTTTGGTACCTCTACCTCTAGGTAACTATAATGTTTGTGTGCAGAAACATTACCTGCGGCTGGTTGTAGTGCTCGATGCTCATGGTGAAGACGTTGATGCAGATGATGAAGGTGATGAAGAGGTCCAGATAGTGGCTGGTGCACAGTGTGTGGATGGATAGACGCAGGGGAGAGTAGTCGGCGTAGTACGGTCTCTGCTTGGCCTCTGGAGCACACGAACATGAACATACACACACACACACACACACACACACACACACACACACACACAAATATATGCAAAGACGACACGAGGAGGGAGGAATACCAAAAGGCAGACAGACAGAAAAGAGTGAAACTGTGAGTAACTGAGCTCTGAAATGTAAATAGTATATGTATCCAGTGGTGTGCACAGGAAGGTGCAGAGTGCTAAGGAAGGGTAACCAACACTGCTCTTTCTGCTCAAAAGTTCCCTTCTTATACTTTTATTTAATGAAGATATGCTGGTTCTTTAACGGCATTCCTCTGTGTTTGCCCTCACATCACATCTGGCATCTCAAGTATTTATCTAACGGTTTCCATTCTCACTGTGGTGGTGTCCCCTTTTTTTCCATTATCACCCCTCACACAGTCTATGCACACCACTGCCTGTATGGTATGTTCAAATAAGAGAGGACATGAGAGTCACAGCTAGGCTATATTATTAATTTTATAATTTGAAAACAGGATTTAAATGGATCAAATGATAAGGCTGTTGCTCATTAGCTCAAATGACTCATTCTTGGATACATATTACCGCTTCTCCTCACCTGTTGCAAAGCATTTTGCTAGTTTAAGATGTTAAGATATTTTGCTAGTTTAATATATTATCATCCTCCCTTCTATGAGTCTTTGGTAAACAGATCCCTGACCCACCCTGTATTGGACTAAAAGAAGTGGCACATTTTTTAAATATTTCAGAGAGCTCCTTTAAAGGGTAACTTCGGTATTTTTCATTTTCTTAAATTGGTCCAGTATTGAGAGAGAGCTCTGTAAACGGCAGCCGCGAAACAAGCTGTGAGGGCAAGTGAGCAGCGTCAATGTAACGTTCATCCACTAAAAGAGCTTATTTTTGCCTCTGACAGGCTCAGATTGTTATTATAAGTGTTTGACAACATTATAAAAGGATCCTACAGAGAAATAAAATCTTTTTCTTTACCTTTCGCTTCTGTTTATTGTGTCCAAGTCCCGTTCAAGGAGGAGTCTTGTTGTGAAATCTGAATATCGGTATACTCACCGTTGTCTTCCGGCAACACGTTGCATCGCCAGATTTCAGAACGAGACTTCTCCTTGAGCGAGACTCTTTCCATAATGTCAGACACTTATAATACCAATCAGAGCCTGTCATTTGCAAAAACAAGCACTTTAAGTGGACGTAAATGACGGTGCCAGCTTGCCCCTATAGGATTACATTACAGCTCGTGAGCAGCTGCCGTGAGCAGCTGCCGTGAGCAGCTGCCGTCTACAGCGCTCTCCCTCAATACTGGACCAATTTCAGAAATTGTTCTCCCTGTTAGTCAGTTACACACAAAAGGTTAAAAAATAACAAAGTTACCCTTTAATGGGAGCATTATTGCAAGATCTATGGCCTCTGTAATAATTATATTCTTGCCAGGGCAGAGAGGTCACACTATGTATTCTGACCTAAATGAGAAGTCTCCATTAAAAAACCCAGACTACAGACTGTACTCTCTGATGAGGAGTGTTGCTCCTTCTTAGAAGGCGGCATTACAGCCTTTGCATAATGAACAGACTTCTAAGTGTAGCTGTAATTACGAAGAAAGCTCAGAGGTGGACAAAACAGAGCAATATGTGACGTTAATTAAGCCTAGCACCAAAAATTGTTCTAAACACAGGTAACTATGTTTTGATAGACTGTGTACTCACATGTCCATATATGATTGATGATCATATTTGTGGTACGTGCACGTTTACCCTCCCAAGTACACCATGCCCTGTCTGTCTACTGCATGCTTACATGCCTGTGATGTAAAGGGTAATGTCTGTGGTTGAGAGGGGCTGCGCAGGGTATGTTCAACAACACAATTAGCCAATACCAATCTGTTTATTGTGTTTAACAAATTCAAATCGGTCCATCCATATTGTTTCACTGTTCAAGTTCCTAACTAAAAAGTTGACTGTGATGTTGAACATACCCTGGAGCCACTGTGCTCTTCAATGATACCACTACAGTCATTTTTAACCCCTCAGAAAAATCTCAAAAGTCTAAAACTTCTTCTTTTTTTTATCTTTTTATCTTTTGATTGATGATTAGACTGATTGCATGGCCAAACACTGGAGATAGATTACATTTGTGTGGACCTTTAGCAGTTTTAGACCAGTGAGACATGTTACTAACACAAGATGAAAAGAGTGGCGCTCTGCTCACACCATATACTGCCTCCTAGTGTAACTCTGTGATTGATGTGTTGGGTAGTTGGATATAATTTAGTGTTGTAGCCAAACGGTGGTGCTCTTTTTGATGTTTCAGCCAATAAAACCATGTGCTTCCGCCAATTTATTTTTCTCCAGCTCAACATATTACCATAATCAAAGAACACACAAAATACTGCTTTGTAGTGCGAGCACTTGGGACTTGTTTTTGTTGCAATAGGTGGTGTGTTTCTGATGTTTCTGCCAGCTTGTATTACCTACAAGGTGTAACCAACAATCCTCCGTATCTAACAAACTTAACATCTTCTAACAGCTCTATTACCACAAGGTATTTAGCGGGTATAGCAGCCAAAAACATCTGCTATGTTTCTGAGTCTGCCAGTCAAAGCGTGTTCAGAGGAAATGTCCTTCTTCTTCTTCTACCCGTATTGAGACGCCGCGAGGTCGGGGTTGCACATGCGCCAGGAGGAAGGGAAGGGGGGCGTTGGCGATTTACTGATGCTAGCAAAATTTCCTGAGACGCATGGAGGAAAGCAGCAACCTGGATCGGCTTCACATGCATTAATTCTTCTCATTATTTATAAGCAATGGGAATAAAGCAGGATTTGGTCTTAAAGGATGTAATTTAAGCATTTTAGAAATGAAATGGAGGCTAGTGCGTTGTTGCTATTGTTCCGGCAGTTTGACTGATTAAAGCATGAGCATACAATTTTTTAGATGGATTAATACAAATACACAGTTGAAAGGTGGGTTAGGTTTGGCCCAGTTTCCAAAGTTGTGCATGCAGTGTTAGGGGAAGGTTTGGGGGAGGGCTGCAGTCATGCAGTTACATGCGTCAGACTGGCGTAGCCAACGCCTTCTGTCAGTGATCAATCACCGTTTTGCGTGAGCTAGCCAGTCTTCCAGTATTTTTTAGTCTTTAAACATTTCCCTGTTTTTTCTCTCTCTGTCATTCTCTTTCTCTTTTTTTTTTCAGGCTCTGAAAGCAGGCAGTGCTCAGAAAAATAGACTACCGACCAGCCCCTCCATTCTCCTTACTCCTGCGCTTTTTCTCTATCATTTTGAGCCTCTTCTCTTCCCGTAAGCGGGCCTCCTCCTCTTCCTGGTCCTGCCGGCACTTGTGGAAGTTCTCCACCACGACGCCGACGAACATGTTGAGGACGAAGAAGCTGACGATGAGGAGGAAGGAGATGAAGTAGAGCAGCATCCAGGGGTTGTGGTTCCTTACAGGCTGAGAAGAGAAGAGGAGAGGAGAGAAGAGGAGAGTAAGCTTTTCAATAGTTTGTTTGATAACCTTTTCTTTTGCATAGGTAACAGAGGAGGTATTTCTACAAAGTGGTTGCCTACTTTCCTAGGAAGTACGTAATTAAACATGAGTTACTACCAACCTAAACTGGTCATAACTACACAGAACTTGAATTGATGGGTAATAGTGGAGGTTTTTCTTAAACCAAGTTCACACCTCACGACTTTCAAAGTCGTCAGATTGCAGTACTGTTCACACTACACAACTTGCTGTCTTGTAATCTGGAGTCTTGAAGTCATTGTGGTTTTCACATTACATGACTGACCGGCGACAGGAAGTCACATACTACAAGATCTTTCACCAGGAGGAATTCCCGATCAGGTCTCAAAACTCCGTTTTGTCACGAAAACACAGGCAAGAAATACACGGTAAAAGACACGATACACGAGATGTTGTCGTTGGCACCTGTGTTTACAAAATTGCCTGTTTCCTCTTTTTTGCTATTTATTCCTGTAGGTGCAACAACAACGGAGAGCGTCTTTGAACAGTTCACACACGACGCTTGAGCGCCGATGTGCGAGCGGCAAGCCAACGCCGATTTGCCTCTGATCTGACTTTTGTCGGGGAGCAGAAAATCAGCGCTATAGTTATGTAGTATGAACTAGGCATTAGTATTTCAGCTGTAGTTTCTCTGTATCTACCTACTTATTTACCAGTGGTAATTATCCAATAATATACTTTATTTACCGGGTAAATACTTAGTAATTAAGGGACTGTAAAATGAAGGTTTACCATTTGTTCATATGTGTATCGCTCAGAAGAGACACAGAAAAACACAGAACTATGTTTTGTTCCTTTGACCTGGTTTGAGCAGGAAAGTGACACAAACTCCCCAAATGCCACAGTGCCAGTGCAAAGCCTCAAAATATATTATCACATACAGCAAGTAGAACAATGTGACTTATCTGAAAATCCTTGGGTAACCTTGAGTTTGTTCCCAGGATTCAAAAGGATCATTCAGTGGAGCAGTTTCAAGATGTCTCCTGATGATTATCACAAATAATCCTTTAGTTTCTAGCCACTCCATTTATTATGTTGTTGCAAATATGACTATCTAAGCTCTTTCAGCCCATTACACCACAGGCAGTCTTGGATCTGAGGACAGCCTCATCAATTGAAGCTTTGCCGAGCCGGCTATAAACTCACCTTTTGACCCTTGTTTCTGCTTAGAATCTGTTATTACTACACTTCACTGCTATTTAATGTTCCTTATTTTTTTAATAGAAATCCCCATTCTGTCTCTTTTTCACTTTATACTCCAACGTGTATTTAGGCTGCTTTTAGGGCAGATAATTGCATATCTTGCTTTTAAAGCTTCCAATTGAGACTATGGTGCTGCTGTCCTCTAACATGCATTACAGTTCAAATATATCAAGCCTTCTTACAGTAAAGTTGTATTCCTGATGATAGTGAATTAGATGTGATTATTGATTTTATGATACTTTATATACAACTGCACAAAGTGCACTTAGCCGAGAGTAGGCTTACAATAAAAGAAGCAGCATGAATCGCAGTTTTTGATATATGTTATTTTGTAAAGTGATATAATGTGTTGTAATATGTCCGAGGAGAGAGGAGTGTCAGTGAGGTTCCTCAGTGAGGAGTCAAATGGGTTTTCGATTGGAGACAGATCAGGCTTAAAGTAGCTGAAACCGAGTCGTCAACAAATGTTTGACACCAGTCCTGCTGAATGGCTCCGCACATTTTCTCGCATCATTACCTGTTGGTCCACTCCTACTGCGTCCAACCCGTCATACATGATGTTGACCCAGCCGTCCTTACAGGACAGCACAAACAAAGACATCAGAGCCTGGAGAGGAGACACAGAGAAAGAAGTCAACACATAGACCTGGTCCTAATATTATTACACCCAGACACTCACAGTTATAGTATGAACACTGTCTCTTGTGCAGTGTTAGCATGCCATTTGTTCTCCCAATGACAATTAGTGTCAGTCAGTACAAGATGCATATTCAGTCTAGATAGCTGAGTTGATATTAGTTTTAAAAATAATACTACTATTTAGAATTTATAATAATTTCACTTTCAATAAAGCAAGGTAGACAATATTTAAAGAGGACCTATTATGCTTTTGTGATTTTCCCCCTTTCCTTTAGTGTGTTATATAGTTTTTTGTGCATGTAAAAGGTCTGCAGAGTTACAAAGCCCAAAGTCCATGCCAAAGGAGTTACTCTCCCCGACAGAAACACTGCTCCCGAACTGCCTGAAACGCCTTGTTTAAAGTCCCGCCTTTTCTTCCGTAACATGGTGATGTCACCAAGTAACACATTTGCATAATACCTGCCTGTGATCTAGTTTGGCACGCGCTCAAACAGCTGAACAATCAGAGCAGGTGGTCAAACAGAGCGTTTCAGACAGAGGGTGAAAAGAGGTCTTGCAGCACAGCCGGTATGTTTTTTTAACATTGTAAATGCATGTAAAAATATTCTAGTAGAAATCCAAAATACAAGTGTGCACCTGAAAATAAGTAATAAATCATAAAATTCTTCAAAATATAAAGTCATGTAAAGTAAATCAATAAAAATAATCCCATTCTTAAACTGAATTATTTAAACCTCCATCTGCCAAGTGTCTACTGCTAGAATGTAAGACAACCCAACTCTCTGTCAAATGTTAAATTAAAAATATATCATACTCCTGTCACCATGGATCCCTATGAAAAACTACTACTCTATTTACCACAGTCAATACTATGTATATACTGTTACACTGCAGGTAGCGATAAAAAAGTTATATTTCACTAGCAGTTTTTAGTTAGTTAATTTGTTTTTGTAGATTGCGTTGGTCTGAACACTAGTCTTCTTTCTTCCTCCCTCTCCTCTCCTCTCCTCTCTCTCCCACAGTCCATGAATTCGTACCTGAATCAGGTTGTCAAAGTTGTACTTCCTCCGTATCCAGCGGTAGTTGGCCTGCAGGCAGTCAGACTTGTTGGTGACATTTTTCGTGTCCAGACCTTCACAGTGGTAGAACTTCCCTTTGAACAGCTAGAGAGCGAGATAGAGAGAGAGAGAGAGAGAGAGAGAGGGAGGTCTACAGGGCTATCTGGTTGCCATTTACACATAATCTCAATTGCATCGGAGCTTATGGCTTTTTAAACGTTCAACTATTAATGCCGGCAATAAAAGAACGTTTCAGAGAGCACATTTTTTATCAGTGGTTTTCCCTGAGTGCTCGGCTAAAAGCTGGCCTGGGGGTCCTGTTGTCCCTTTTTCACGCTTAACCTAATTGTCATTCTTTCAAAAACTCACACTCTTAAAGAACAATTGGATATTCTAGACACTTCCATTCCCCCCTCAAGCCACAATCACACATGCAGCTGCTCAACGAGACTGACATTTAAGCTACAAAGGGTAAAAGGTTTTGTCCTCGAGCTTAGAAGAAGCAAATGACAAAGCACTTTCAGCAGTGTGCACATTGGACCTTTACCTAGCTCACACATGTCTGTGTTTGAGGCAAACACGCAGTTTGTGTGTGTGTTACTGTGTGGGAATGCAAACTACCTGCACCCCCAAGATGCCAAAGACAATGAAGAAGGCGCAGCAGATGAGGACGATGTTCCCGATGGGTCTGAGAGAGGTGATGAGCGTCTCCACAACCAGCTTTAATCCCGGGGCTCGGCTGATCACCCTGGAAACACACAAATAAAGACATGCAGATGTAGCACATATAGTCCAATACCAACAGACACAAATACAAGTGATAGAAATATGAAATAAAGTGGGATGCTTCCTGTGTGTGTGTTGTCATATCCACGCAAACCAACACCTTCACACATACACAAATCCACTGTGTACCTCAGTGGGCGTAGTGTTCGTAGCAAGCGGAGGACTCTGAGGATGCCCAGGATCCTGTTTCCGCCAGTATAGGCCAGGGAGACCAGAATGTCAACCAGAGACACAAACACCAACAAACCGTCCAGAACGTTCCAGCTGGACTGGAGGTAAGTCTGCTTTCCAAAGCAGAAACCGAGAGCTACAACCTGGAGAAACCATCGTGGAATGATTAAAAACATCTCCTAAACTTGAAATTAGAGCTACAACTAGGAAGTCATTGATAAACAAAATCAAGACTTATACTGATCACATACAACAAGCGACATCTTTTCACCACCCTGATGGAAAGAAAACAGTGGTTGTTTACCTTAGTGGCCATCTCTGCCAGGAAGATCACAGTGAAAACGTAGTTGGACACACGCAGGAACACCCGCTCCTAAAGAAGGGAGGGAGATTAACGTAAAGACAGTAAAGAAAATGACGAGGAATAGACATGCACAGTACCAGCTGTTGTTTCATACATGTTCTACCTGTGTGTCTACAGTTTGTCTACTGTAGTAAAATCAGCCCCAAAGGCCTCCAGGAAGTATACAGTTTACAGGAAGTTTCGATCGGCTCATGTTACACATTGTAGCACTTTGTAACCAGCGGAAATCAATGAAACATTTCTATAGATTTCTGCAAAATGGACAGAATCATCTTTCAAGCAGCCAAAACGTGCAGTTTCACATGTGTTATGCTAGAAAATGATGAGCCCAATTTCAGTTATTCAGTTGAAAAGCAAACTGAATGCAGTGGTGACTATGGAATAACAAGATCTGGAACCTTTTTTTTTTGTTTGCTGTAATATAATAACCTGTAAATAATTACATTTAAAACATGTCAGTAAAGAGTAAAGCATGGACTGTTAAACAAACATTGTCTCACCTTGCTGTGAATTTGTATATCAGGTCTTTCCAAAGCGATGGTGATGCAGTTGAGGAAGATGAAAACCAGAACCACGTGGTCGAACAATTTGTGAGAGATCACACTTTGGCACCAACCACGTAATCTAAACACACACACATTCACAAAGAGTCATCTATAAAACGTCTATGGTCGGTTAAAGCTATTGACCAAACAATTAGCAGTGAGGCAACAGTAGAAGAGAAGAAAAATGAGAGAAGAGGAATCGAGATAATTAAATATAAAGCAATGAGAAGCAAAGAGGAGGAGAGAGGAAAAAAGGAAAGAAAGAAAGCCAACTGGTAGTAGAACAACACAGACTGATGATGTAATGTTGTGTGTGAGACTCACTTGCTCTCTGGAGAGAACAGATACAGGTTCCAGTCTTCATGCTCTTTGCACCAGCGGGGCTTCATGTTGAGAAGCTCTCTTCTGACCCAGCACCAGAACGAACTCTGCAGAGTTTGCAAATCCTCATTACAACACATTATCATCATTTTAATTGTCAGCAGTGCAATTAATACTTCTATTACACCATCGACACCAAAGCCACAATCATTATCATCGTTTTCATGCTTTCAGTGGACCAGTCAAGGCCAAACACAGTAATTCTGATTCTGAAAATGTTGAATACCCAAACAATGTACGGTTTCCGGGCAATTGTATTTCATTGCCGTACATATCTGTTATGTAGATTGGTGAGATTGTTTATGGGATTAGTAGAAGCTGTGTTGCTACAGGGGGAAATGCACCTTTAATCCTCTCTAAAGATGGACGGCTGCCCTGGCTTAACATGCACTAAAAGCACCTGCGTTCGGACCAGCTATGTCAACGAAGCAAGGAGAAGCTCGGATTACAACACACGCAGAGGGAGAGGGACTTCATTCTCTGCTCAGGTAGACATTACTCCTTTATATTACACGGCTTTGTTGAATACTCGATTCTGATTGGTCAATCGCGGTGCTCTATGGTCTGTTATTTCGTTATAGACGACCGTTGCTGTGTGTAAACAGACCGTTGTTATGGACGCAGTTCTGATCTCGGACTCTGGCGGACCTTTTTTGTGTCAAATTATTGATTTCTTAGGTAAGTAGCTGTGCTGCCTTCGGGGTGCCGCATCGCCCTGTTGGGGTTTAATTCACAACAATGACCAGCTTGCTGTACATTATTGCTTAAATATCTTTACATAGCAAATACTTGTTTGCTGCTGTATTAATGCTCTGGATATTGTATAGAGAATCTTTTAAAACCACTAAGGTATTATGCGTACAGTATGAAACACCTGGCTGTGAAGTAACTGTTTCCCTACAGAGCAACCTCTAATGATCCCATAGATATTGCAAATAGAACAAAAAAAATACAATTCCTCAGATATTATTTAAATGCATGTTGTATAACTGCGTAGTCAGAGAACAGAGAGTGTGTCTGACAGTATGAGGAATTTACTTGCCCAATTAACAATTACACCGTGAAAGAATTAAAAAAAACAATGCATAGTTTAATTTGAGTTTCCACAGTATTGCTGATGTTAGCCACATTTAAATCTACGGGGGCACAATAAACAAATGTTTTCTTGCATAAGTGGAGACGGAGATAACTGGACCATAACTCCCAACTTAGCAGGCCCCGCAAGCTCAATAGAAAGTGTTGTGAAACTCATTTAAGTTTCTAAGAAAACAAATAGAGGAAAGCTTAGGTGCACAGCTTCTGTACTGCAGGATTCTAATTAAAAACAGCCCAAAGTCGAGCCTCTCAGCTTATTTGGTAGACTGCCTGCTTATGTGTGTGTGTGTGTG
>CAKAOH010020868.1:0-22794 GCA_916701665.1 Sebastiscus tertius
AAAAAAAAAAAAAGAAGAGGGGGGGATGTGGGGGTAAAAAAGGAAGCAGTACACGATGATGAACAAAGGCTGCAGGGAAAGAGAGGACTGAGGTGGAGGAGGGTAAGGGAGGTTAAGGAGAAGTGGGTCGGAGGTGAGAGGTTGGGGTATTAGGGCAGAGGAGGGGAGGGGGAAGGGGGGACTCCGCGGTAAAGGGGTTCACCTCTAGTGTGAATGCAATGAGGTAAAACCTAAAGAAAGGACGATGGAGAGAGTTCCTGTGTCATACACCCTCTTTAATTCCACCCTTCCTTCCCTCCCTCCCTCCGCTCCTCTGCCCCCTTCCCTTCCCTCCCTCCCTCCACCGCTGCTCCCTCTCTGCGACCGGCCCCAGCAAATTCCCTAGGGCCAGGGGCAGTCCCCTTTCAGTCTCCAGTGACACAGTAATTAGAAGTGTGGGAACTGAATCCGTCCCTCTTTCTGAGCCCCGCACTCCCACCCGCACCCCTCCCTCGCTCGCTCGCTCCCTCCTTTCGCTGGCCCTCGCCCCCCCATTTTTACCAGGTCCCGGCTCCTACCCTCTTCCCTTCCACTTCCTTTGCCACCTCTCTTTTTTTGCACCCCGTCTCATCTCTCAATCTCAGGAAGTAGCATCTACCCTCAGAAAGACGACTCGCACGAGGTTAGAAAGACATTATGTTGGACATGTGAGGCTGATGATGATTCATATTAAAAATAAAAAAATAAAGTGTCTGCATCATCCGCAATATGACGGATGCCTTCAAATACATACAATTTATGTTTTTAATTGACAATTTGAAGGTTATTGTAGATATGAATAGCAGATTCAATTAAAAATCATATATAATGAGAACCCATATTGGCTTAATCCTCATGGGCCACCTGTGATGTTCATGGGAGCTACACATCACACACACTCTCAACCCCATACCCTTCATTCACCCTCTCACCCCCGCCCCAATCCACCCCACCCCACCTCACCCCCCCCCCCGCCTCCTCTACAGCCACAGAGTCCCCTATCTCTTCGAACAGAGCAACGCTGTCTCTCCCGCTCTCTGTCAAGCCCACCACCACCACCCCAACCCCCCGTTTGCTATCTCCGCGGCGATAACCATGGGAACAGCAGCACTGTGGGAACGGGCCACCAGTTGACCAAAATAGACAGCAGGAAAATGGAGGGAAAGAAAGAAAGAAAGGGCTCCCTGCATCCAAGGAGGCCTGTGTGTGTGTGTGTGTGTGTGTGTGTGTGTGTTTGTGTGTGTGTGTGTGTGTGTGTGTGTGTGTGTGTTTGTGTGTGTGTGTGTGTGAGTAGGAGGTCCATGGGATCATCCAGACCGACAGGTACTCAGGCACTCCAGTCACCTCTGGTTTCCACCGGCAACAAAGGGGGACGCCGAGGTCGCTTGAGTCGCTACATTAATTCATTAATGGATATGCGGCTTTGGTTTGAGTCGGTGGGACGTACCCAAAGCTTTCCTTCTCACACACAAACGCACTTTTAACGGCCCTACATTTACTAGTAAGCAACGTCCCACGCAAGAAAAGGCTACGCCCTTAACCACAAACACACACACCCTTAACAGCACACTAATGCTACATCATCACACACCCAGTCACACCCGCAACCACGCACCTCTGAAAGCAACACGTGTAAACACGAGCAGTTGAAAAGTTTACATAAGTCAGGAGTGAGATGACTGGAATGATTGGCACTGAAACATTAAATATAACTCTCAACCAATCCCAGGGGAGGGGAGGTTTGTACACTGAAATAAATGGAAAAATGCTGTTTAATGATAATAAATCTTGACTGTGATATGTTACAATATTATATTAGCTTTGTAATCATGGTCGCTCTTCATGTTCATCATCATATCATTGCATTTATCTTTGCAATTGGTCCAGTCTTCATTTATTTTTATTATAAAGCACAAGGCAATTTTGTTTTATGAATTAATGTTATTATTATTTTTATTTGATTATCTGTATTTGGATACCATAATATATTTTTTTTTATTATTTTGTATGTACCACAGCCTTACTGGGCCCTTGGTAATAGGAAAATATGGTAGGATGTCAGAGATGTGATTCCCTCCAATGATATCGTCACAACTTGTATACACATTCCTGTAGATATCAGGATTAAAAAAAGAAACACCATAGCTGACCTATGTATCAAAACTGCTCATACTTATTTGTTTGGTATGTTTGTATTGGTGGAGATGCTGCCGGTCTCCAGAGAGTACGCACAAGAATACATGCATGCAAACACGCTTCTCAGACTTCATGGCATTAGTTAAAATGCCGGGCTGCAGTTCCTATGAGAAACATTAGATACTGGTTTTCCTTGGCCTGAAAGAGGCGGAGGAGGAGGAGGAAGAGGAGGAGGAGGAGGAAGCGGAGGAGGAGGAAATGGGGGAAAAGACGCAAGTTGCGCATCATCATCATCATTTTTTTTTTTTTTTTTTTTTTTTACCTACTGCGGGTCTAATTTTCCATCCCATTTATATCCTGTGTGTCTCTCAGTAGCTTAAAAGTACAAGAAATCCAAAGTCTTGGCTTACACCAGGGATACTCAACTTGCTTTGCCCGGGGGCCACTTTTGCTAAATGACAGGAGGAGAACCAAATATAAATAACCTTATCGGTAAAATTAATAAACCTTAAAAGGCCCATAACTCATCTTTGTTTGAAATTCTTTATTGTCAAATTAACTGACTTATTAACTTTACTTTAACTACATTTATCCCATTAAATTGGATATTTTAGTTCATTTAATAGCTGCTACTTCATTTTATTTGTAAATGCAGGCGTTTCTAGGATTTGAGGACATCCGGGGCCGTCTCCCCTGACACTTTTTCTTTTAATAAACAAGCTTTATTGGTCTATTTTTATGCTTTTTATGCACTCTGGCACCTTATTTACATTATAAGTACAACATTTTGTTTTTATTTTCATTGTGAATTAGGTGGGTTGGCTACCTGACACGTGGGCCGTGAGATGTGTATCACTGGCTTCCACTCTTATTTCATCTCTCTCTCTCTCCCCCAAACTTCCAGTATTCATCTATATTCAGTCTATCTCCTTCTTTCCCTCTGTTCATCTCTCTCTCTCTCTTTGCTCTTTCCTATTCTGATTTCTATCAATCCATCTACTATCTCTATCTATCCACACTGCCCCCCCTTTGCTCTCTCAGGCCTTTCCCAGGCCAAGCAGCCTGACCTCTTCAGCCTTCTACCTCTTTTTTTTCCCCGGAGGGGGTGGGGTGGGGGTCTGCCTGTGACCATTCTCAACCCGCAAGGACTTTCACTTTAATCTGACTCTGAGTAACAGAGGAGAAAGAGAGAACAAAACACAGAAACTGTGTGTGAGTGTGTGTGTGTGTGTGTCTGCCAAGCCTGCAGCTCCCAAAGCAAACAGACTTCTAACCTCCTGATAGCATCACATCACGCAAACTGCCGGCTTTGGGAAGAACCACGGCAAGACTCAGTTTAAAGTTTTTAAGGCTGAGCCGGCCTCGCATTCCCAAGACCTACACATGCACGTACAAGCAGTGCAACACGCCACAAAACGCAGGTCACACATTTGAAGAATGTTCATAGAATGTACAGACCTACACCCAGAACATAAACTGTGAAAACACACTGTCGCAGTGATGATGTACACGGCTTCACACATCAGAGAAGTGAGAAAACAGCAATGTATCACAGCAGCAACTATTCAAAACACAACACAGACACAAAGTACAGTGGTTGAGTTCACAAACCACAAACTATGTGGGGGGTTACCATCTATTATCTCTGTCTCCATGAGGTTTAAATTTAATTGTTGACACAACTCATTCTCGGAAACTGCATGCACACACAAGCTTGCACTAACACACAGCGTGCACATACACAGGGGTGTCGAAAAAAATAAACTCAGCCCACAATGGATGGGGTTATTGTTGTAAAGCTACATAGGTCAGAGGTTCCCAGCCTGGCTGGTTCTCTATTCCATTTAACCACATTCACGTGACACTCAAGGTGTAAATCAGTTCTTGATTGATGCTAGAATAAAAACCTACAGGGCTCTCGCTCCTATGGACCAGGATCTGAGTTACTTTTCAGAGAGTACATGGCTTGCACACACTAGACTATAGGTGTGTATTAAGAACCGCAAAAGTATATTTGGCAACTCATTTTAGAATTTTTCTTTTTTTTTTATCCGTCCGAGAGAACATCGCTACCCGTGATCGATTAACTAGGGGAACATCTCCCCTTCGCTCTACCCCTCCCGTACCTGTTCATTCTGCTATCACGAGAAGGATCTTCTGACAATCGCACATGCTCTGCAGTGAAACACAGCGAAGACGGCTGGCCGAATTCCTGAACAGAATCGATCTAGTGGTCATGAATGGTTAGTATCGCAAACACCTCTGCACAAATTTGTCCAAAAATGATGCATTCAAATTTACTCTGATAATGCCGGGTACACGCTACGCGAGAATCAAGCCGATTTTGGGCCAGATTCCCCCCCCCTCCCGACAATGATCTGCAAAGCCCCGATTTTTTGATGGTTTTAAAGATCATCTTGCCAGATATTCCTGCGATGTGAGGTGTGTTAAGAGTGTTTTTTACATCCCCCGATCAACTCGGATCGATTTCAAATCGTAAATATTAAACATGTTCAACATTTACGATGGGATATTCTATTGTGTGTGGGGAAACCTGAGGACAGACGATGACGCAGACATGTGGGAAAAAACGATAGCCCGTTGGGAACCAAGCTGACGGAAGCAGAAGGACAACCGCTGCCGTCACAGTTGCGGTTGCGGCTAATGCATGAGCTAATGCGAAACACGAAGCATGAAGTAGTGGTACGACAGACCTCAGAAATGGAGGACCGACTTCTTGATTTGTGGCAACGACACAAGGGTTTATTTAAATTGTCTCAATGACTTCATTCATCCATCCTTTGTGAATTTTCAGTACAAAGTAGTGCAAAAAACTGTCTGTTAAAATCTGTTAGTGTGTGGTGTGCTGTATTGGCCAAATTGTTGCTCACCGCACACTACGTCGTTAAATGTGGGATCTGTCACATTTTCAAAGTCTGTTACAATTTGAAAAATCTTCTAGTGTGGGCCAGCCATAAGTCTGATCTATGTTCTTTACACAACACTGTCAATCTCAGAGACCCAACTCTTCAAATGAGTTATTAGCAAGTATGTAAGGAGCCTAGCTACTAAGGATGGCTACAAGTTAATGTTAGAACTCAGCCGGGTTGTCAAGGTTCGCACGCTGTATGGCTGGGTGTGCCTCCTCCAACGCGCACACGCCTTATCTTAACGTCCCGAAACTCTATAAACAGTAGACAGGAAGACACATACGACCGCAGAATTTCAATACCCCTACTCTTGTGTGACTCTGAGCACACAAACAACAGACCACACACATTCATCACACAGAGAGGCAGCAATCATGAGCTGAAAGGTAGCTAAAATTATGCAGTTAATAACCTAACATTACCAAAACACAGCAGGGAAGGATAACATGATTCCTCAAACTCCTCCAAGGGATGTTATTATAAGCACAAACCTGCCTAGGACGAAGTATCTTTGCCTCTCAAATATTGTTTTTTATAACTGTCAAATGTCTACCTGAGCTTATACTGGTGTCCTAAACAAATATGTCACCACATATCTAACCATAAACTTTTAGTTTTGCATTCTAGAGCTGGGATGCAGTATGGTCATGACATAAAATCCTACAAACTTCAAATTTGGTAGGATGACAACAACAGGGTAATAAGCAGTCTTGAATCAATCAGTAAACAAAAGACTGGCTCCATGTTAGCCTGTTAAGTTGTTTGCCTGCAGACAAACTGATGTAACCCTCATATTCTTGGCTTAAACCTACAATCAAGTTATTCTCTCTCCTCACAGTCCCAAAAAAACCTTCAAATAGAAGGTTAAAAAAAATTGGGTTTCTGCCAAAAAGGCTCATTTGTAATATCACATGTGAGCAGGCATGGCTACCTCCAAAGCATGACTGCATGTGGAGGAGTTACCCGAGCTACTAAAGTGGGCCCGTGTGCCACAGGGTTGCGATAATACCGACCCTAAACCTTCTCAGCTATATCTTACTGGCAGGGTATTACCGTGGTTGACAACAGTTCTTCATCATCCCATGTTGTGTGCAGCGCAGGCAGAGCGAGTTTTGGATTGGTTTTGCTGTGTTGCGCTGCGTGTTGAGTGTGGGAGAATGATCTATGATGCACTAAGCTGCGAAGACTGAAGATCACATTTCACTATCGCAAGGGAAACCATTATACCATGACCGCAGACACAAAGACAGTCATACCAAGCAGTATCTGGGAGAGAAAAAACACAATTGCCGGGGCTAGTTCTCACAACATTTTTCTATAGTTACCTACTTGATTTTCATTTCATTGGCGGAAGCACGTCTTGTGGGTAACCTTTAAGTACGTAAAAATCTAGACAGGATAGTTGCGCAGGCTTTAGTGCTTTAATCCAATTGTTCACAAATATTTTTTAATTTCTAATGAACAAATTTTGACCTACTTTCGTTTCATATAGTCAAGGTCTCAGCATGCCCTTATTATGTTCTCAACTATACAAAAATGCACACATTTTAAACACAGTGAATAATAAATGCATTTTTAATGGCTTCATATCTGTTTTTCTGTGTGGTACTGTTGTCATGTGCTGACCCGAGCTTTGTTATTATACTGCAAAGAATTCTGCCTCCCTTAGGAGACTATTTAGACGCAGAGGGCAATCACTCAAAGCAGAGCAGTCTGGCTGTGCGGCTACTGTACTCCGAAAAACATGAGAAACTTCCTCTTTCTCTGTGTATGTTTGAGAGGAAGGCATCAGTAAGTGGTTCCCTCTCCCTGAGCGGCAGGGGAAAGTAGACCCTCTCGAGTGCCTCTCGGCTTCCCCACCTCCCCCATGAGCCAATAACGCAGTCAGACAGACACACACATTCATGCTCACACACACACACACACACACACACACACACACACACACACACACACACACACACACACACACACACACACACACACACACACACACACACACTCAGACACACACAGTGTGGTTTCTCCTCTGGAGGGGAACATAAACAGGGCTGTCTGTCTGCGAGCGGAGAGCTAGTTCTCATGACATCACCACCCAGCAGGAATGCTCTGCTCTGCCCCGTCAAAACCCCTCCACCGGCCAGCAACTCACACACAAACGCACACACACACACACACACTCATACACAAAAACACATGTTGAATGATTTATGCACGTCCACATTTTCACAGGGAAATGCACCGCATACACAACATGCACCCGAATGGCATTTTGAGCTATTTTCTCCCCTCTGGACTTTTACTAACTTTCAAAACTGTTCTTCATTTTCTCACTGCACACACATACATCTTCTTCCTCTGCAGCTCTTCCCTTATCTTTATCACACTGTTTTGCTCATTCTTCCCCCCATAATTTCTCATCCTCTCTCTCTATCTGTACTGCCTGGGCTGTGTATAGTGTCAGACCACACACAGACCGCAGAAACAGAGAGCAAGCACGAGAGAAATGAGAAGTACAACTGCATGAATATAGAGAATAAAGCGATAACACCTATGAGAAACTGTGTGTGTGTGTGTGTGTGTGTGTGTGTGGGTGTGGGGGACATGGGAAATTACGCACTACTTCATTGTATTGGTGTTTGGAGGAAAAGCCCTATTGAAGCTCTCCCTCCTTCCTTCTCACCTCTCTTCCTCCCTCTCTAACTCTCTCCTCCCTTTTCCATCCCTCCATCACTTCCTGCCTCATCTTTCTCTTCCTAGCCCCCCCATCTCCCCTCCACCATCTCACCCCCTTTCTATTTTTCCTCCTTCTTATTCCCCCTTCTCTCTCTCTCCATCTCAACCTGTCACCGCTATGTTTCCTCGCAATTTCTCTCTCCCTTCTCTTTTTTCCTCCTCTCTGTTTCTCTCAGGCTTTTGGGGAAAGCAGGGGCAGGAAGCAGCTTGGCTCTCAGACAATGGAACACATCAAAAAGCAGCACCAGCCTCACCAACCTCACATACACACGCACACATACACATACATATGCACACGCGCTCACACACACGCACACACATACACACACACACACAAACAGAGCAAGACAAACAGGACATTCCAGCTGCCGGCTGCACCGGATTCCTCGCCTTGGCTAATCTGAAACGGAGGAGAGTGAGACTGGGAGTGGAGTGGAGCGGAGGGGGGGAGGCAGGGTGAGAACAGAGGGGTGAGGGAGAGCAGGGGAGATGGAGAGAGAGCGAGAGAGAGAGAGAGAGGGCCAAGCAGAGGGTAAGAAGGAGAAACAGATACAGGGAGGGAGCAATGTTGGGGTGCAAAAAAGGGGAAATTGGAAAGGGGAAGGTGAAGCACGACTGGAAAGGGATTTGGGAATAGCAAAATGTAGTTTTCAAACAATGTGTTACTGTAGAATCTGTGTTTGCATACAATTATGTCCACATGCTGTCTAAGAAGCTTATTGTGGTATGTATACAAATTGTGATATATTATACTGCGAGTAGCTGCCAAGAGACAGCAGATGGAACTCTATTCTTTTTGTTTGACATTAATGTTGATTTGTACGTCAGCTTTGATTAGCAGTGGAGGAAAAAAGTCGATACAGCATAGTATCATGATATTTTGCGTGGCAGTATTGTATTGATACACAGACGTCAAGTATCGATCTTTTATCGTATAAATTATTAACCTCTTAACAATCCGACGGCCGGCCGCTATTCTGTCTTTCAGAGGATTTAGCGGGCTCAGTCTTAAAGCTAGAGTGGAGTTACTGGTATCATATGAAACTAGAAAACCTAAAGGCTGGCCGTCGACTGTAGTCTTTGCAGTGTGTTCGAGTGTAACTTGTCGGCCAAGACGAAGGTGATGTGAGGCGACGGAACAGTTGGCCTTCATCACTGCTACTTCTTTGATGTCGGGCTTGGTGTGTCTGGGCCTTAAGGTATAGATTGCCAACCGTGTCATGTTTACTTGTTGAGAAGACCGCTAAATAATGCTCAAAATTTATGTGGAATTTTTGGCGACAAAAAACTGGCATGGCCATTTTAAAAGGGGTCCCTTGACCTCTCACCTCAAGATATGTGAATGGAAACTCTGAGATGACCAGAGTGGAAACTGTGTCTTATTAGATAAAACAAAATGTTGACAAGCTGCATAATTTGCAGTTGAAAAAAAGGTAATATATATCGCAATATATCATATCGCAATACTCAGCATATCGCAAAATGTTTAAAATTACAATAAGATCGTATTGTGACTTAAGTATAATATCGTATTGTGGGGCCTCTGGTTGACTTTGTGTCATCAGTGATTAAATCATCAAGCAGGCACAAATGTTGTTGGCATGAATGCTGTGTATATACGGGGGCGGCTGTGGCTCAGAGGGTAGAGCAGGTTGTCCACCAATCGGAAGGTCGGTGGTTCCCCGGCTGCTCCAGGTCACATGTTGATGTGTCCTTGAGCAAGACATTTAACCCCAAATTGCTCCCGAAGGCATAGCCGTCGGTGTGTGAATGAGTATTTAGATTAGATCCTGATGGGCAAAGTTGGCACCTTAGCAGCCTCTGCCATCAGCGTATGAATGGGTGAATGCTGACATGTAGTGTAAAGCGTTTTGAGTGGTCGGAAGACTAGAAAAGCACTATATAAGTCCAAGTCCAAGTCCATACCAAAGAAAAAGGGAAGAAACCAAACAGGGGAGAAACAATGTGTCACAACAAAGTGGGGAGGTGAAATAAGGTACAGAGAAGGAGAGAAAATGGAGAGGAAGCAGAGAGAGAAATACTACAGCCACGTCTACAGTGCTGCAGGTCAATTCTAAAAAAAATTCGTAGTTACTGAAAGGTTTTCATTCATCTTGGACAAACAAACTAGTTTAGAGGTTATTTGAACATATAGACCGTTTTGACAAACATGGGTGGATACACGCTCCGACAGAGATTAGTTCTCCCTGTGATCACTTATTTTCTGTTGCAATATACATATTGCACAACACAAGTGCTCACATTGACCTATATTTCCACTTCTTGTATACACAGCTGCAAAAAAAAAATATGATTGACAGTAATAGATGCTACCTGCTTATCTAGGCTAATCAACTGAATCTTCTCTTAAATTACAAATAGAAAAATATGTCAGTGACAACAACTGTATGCGATCGGCTATACGCACATACATAATAAGCCGTCACAGGGAAAAGCAGAAACAGCTGGCTTCTTAACAAATTATTACCTCTTGAATGATCCCCTAGATCTGTAATTACCAATCCTAAAAAACAAAACAACCTAACACGAATCTATCCGCCCCTCTGAGCGCTAGGAGAAACCTCAGTGGTGTCTGAGTAACTATAAATTCACACACAGGCATGCACGCAGACACACAGATACATGTCATACATGCACCCGCACTCACACAGGTGTCATTGCGTTGCTATGCTATCCTGGGGCCAACTAGACTGTGGGAAAAAAAAAAGAGAGAGCAGGCATGATTTCTTAAAAGACCAGATGCTTGGTGAGTGATGGCTCATCTTCTTCCTTATCTATCCGTGTGTGTGTGTGTGTGTGTGTGTGTGTGTGTGCGTGCGTGTGTGTGTGTGTGTATTGTGTCTGCTCAGACAGCCATGAGAATCAACTTCAAAATGAGTCAGGGACACTAAAGACACGTCTCACAGGTTACAAACTGCCGGTTCTCCTGTGGGATTTTCACACCACTTCCAAAAACACCGCCTGCTTCTCACAACTTACATATTTAACCGCTACAGCAGATTAAGTATACTGTATGTGGCAGCCATCAATCACCTATACTTTTAGCTGAACAGGGATCCTCAACCAGTAAGTGTGATCACAGCATTTCTCTTCACTAAAAAAGCCTTTACACAAAATGCGAAATACTCACATGCCAATATTACGCATCACAACTATATTCATACCAGCAGTGATGCAAATTTGCAACACTTTTTCAATAATAGATTTGCATAGATTCGCGCAGGCAGAAGACCAACTACTGGGAGAGCACCCAGAGAGAGACCCAGAGCGCCTGGCAGTCTGTCTAAGTTGAATTGTTGCACAGCCTAAACTACTGTAAGATATTTTATTGCGTTTTCTTTAAGCGAAATGCTCGGAGTGAATTTTCCTCTGGTAAACAGTTATGCAGTGTATATGTCTAGGGCTTATATTGTGAAAGGTTAAGAATGGAAAGAGGGAATCTGGTACGCGCTGTCTTTCTGAATAATAAAGTTTGCTGTCTTGGTTCAGACTACAGAGCCTCTGTGTTGTTGTATATTATAGTGTACGTTTTGAATACGTCCGTTCTGCAGAACCCGATTGGTTGATGCCTTTAGTCACAGTGAGAAAACTCAGAAAA
Source organism: Sebastiscus tertius (assembly GCA_916701665.1). Taxonomy (NCBI): domain Eukaryota; kingdom Metazoa; phylum Chordata; class Actinopteri; order Perciformes; family Sebastidae; genus Sebastiscus; species Sebastiscus tertius. Next base: position 11,440 of record CAKAOH010020868.1, read on the forward strand.
GAAATTGACCTTGTTCCAATACAAAATGATGTCGCTTTTTTGCCACGTAATATTTGCGTTCTGTGTGAAAGTATTCATGACAAAAACAACAGTTTGAAAATAATTATGTGCAAATTAATTGCACAAAAAAAAACCCTCTCCCGGTGTGTAAAGGCCTTAACTAAATACTTTTTCCTCAAAGATGAAGTGGTTTGAATTCTTCAGATAATCAATAAAAGATCGATATAGTAACAATATTAAACATGTGTACACATTAGTTATCAACGGTTTTCATTGACACATACAAAGCGTTTGGACTCATGTAAGGTATAACACTGAAAAACAGCACAGTTTCAGTTGACTGCTTTGTATCCTTATTAATATCGTGATAGAGATTTCAATTAGAGATGTCACGATCACAATATTGATAAGGATATTTTCTGATAGAGAGATATCATAAGCAAAGTCAACTGAAACTGTGTTGAAAATGTTTCAGTTGACTGCTTTGCTTATGATATCTCTCTATCGGAAAATATCTCTATGAATATTGTGATAGTGACATCCCTAATTGGAATCACTATCACAATATTAATAGGGATATTTCATTGATATTGTGATAGTGATTTCAACTTGAGATGTCACGAGAACCGATACTTTGGTACCAAGTCGATGCCAAAATTCTGAAAACATGATGGTACTAGTTTTTCAACATTACTGCAGGTACCGGCCGGATGGGCTCGAGACTAACGGCGTCTAAAATCCGAAAGACACAGTTAACCCACTGTCGACGCATCCAGGGGACGCACCCTATTTCTCACCTGATAACGCTCCATTGTGAACAACAAATCTGTGTTGAAATTGACAGGAGGAAAGCTAGTTAACGTTTGCTGTAAGCCGCCGGTGGGCAGCACAGTCCTGCGGAGCTAACAGTTAACGTTAACGGAGGTTGCTTTGGGTTTCGTTATGATGTGTTCAAGCTCTATTTAGGAAAAATGAGCGTTAGGCGAAGGTAACTTTTAGCATTACCATGGCGTGTGCAACTGTAATCTTGTAAAATTCAGTTTTTGGTGAATTAACTTGAAAAAATACAGTTGTTTGAAGGAGATGTTTTCACAGCAATATGAAATAGATATTAGAGAGGGAATTATGTCCTAGCTCAAAATCTTTATTGTTTTGTTTTTTACTGTGGTATCGAATTGGGTATCAAGAGTTGTGGAATTCCACTGGCATTGGTATCGACTACTAAATCTATGGTATCGTGACATCTCTAATTTCCACCACATCGTCCAGGCCAAATGATTTGCTTTTTTCCTATTATCAATCCATTACCAAAACATCTGTACTGCACACATTCTAATAAATATCACTTAGATTTACCCTTGCATAGGACTTTTTCATTAGTGTGAGCCACTGTTTCTCCTTTTCATTGACTTGTTTATGAGTTCCGGTGTTTTCCAGTGTAGTACAAAGGAATTGTTTCATATTTATGATGAAATGAGTCAACATCAATGAGTCAACATCTCATTCCCAGTAAAAAAAGTCATCACCACAGAAAACGTTACACCCCGGAGGTGAAAAGTGAAAGCTTAATATTTGTGGTCATGTCTTACTTGCCTGCTCATTCATAAACTGACACATATGAGTGACACAACGATCACAATGGCGTTTTCCCTGATTTGGCTCCTCTACAGAGAGACGGCACGTCGCCCTCCGGACAAAGGAGACATACAGGCTGTCACTCATAACTGCACCCACTAACTATCTAGATGTGTGTATCCCAGAGTGAGTGATTGTGAGGGCGACCTTTTGTTACGTGTGAGCGACACTTTCTCCCAACGTGTGTGTGTGTGTATTCGCTTTTAGCACTTTCTCAAACCGTATGTGTGTAACAGGAGACGCGAAGCCCTCGCCACACACAGTGGGAAATATTTGGGATGGTTTCCCTCGGAATGTCTTGGCGTGCCTATGGAATGCCCCCCCCCCACTCCGCTCCCCCTCGCCACCGCCTCCTCCTCCCCTTTCTCGCTGTCGCTCCCCTCTCTCGCCTCCGGAGAGAGAGATAGAGAGAGAGGGGAGGAGGAGAGTGGGAAAACGGCGGGACACACAAAACCTATTTTGTCGCCACGAAAAAAAACGGTACATGCACAGAGACGGCACACGCATGCAAAACGAAGCCATGGAGCACTCGCACAATTAGTTTGTGAAAATGTGAGAATTTATGTGTTTGGGTTTCACAGCTTGTGTGTAACCAAAGTGTGTCACTGTGCATATTTGTGGTTAATCTATTAACGCTGCGTGCGAGTGCATTTAAAAATGACAAATTAAGGTGTGAGAATATAAAAGTCTATAATTAAAAGTGTTTCCTTTCATCTTCTGCACTTTAACGCACACGTACATCCTGATACTGACCAACCCTATCTCACTCACATGCACAAATATACACACACACATGCAGACACACACACACACACAGCCGGTGAAGGGTAACTTTAAACGTGTCTCAACCTCTCACATTCCTCCTGTTTCTCAGCCCGCGGCTCTCTTTGTAGATCAAAAGGACAGACAACAAGTCTTTCTATCGCCTCACCCTCCTCCTCCTCCTCCACCCCTCCTCTTCCTTCAATGCCACCTTTCTCAGACACTCTCTCTTCCTCTCGCTCTTCCTCACTCAACAGACACTCATCTCGCTTGCGCACGCACGCACGCTGATTATTTCGGACTTTCTCACACAATCTCTCTGTAATTCCGTCTCAATGACTCCATGTTATTTCTGTCTCTCTCCCTATCTCTGACTGACTTGCTCGTTCTCATTTGCTTTCACTGCCGTTCCCTTTCTGTCAGTCTTTTTTACCTCCCTGCCATCACCTCTGTTCTCACTTCTCTCCCTCCCTCCCCTTTTCCTCTTCCTAGCACCCCCCCCCACCCCCTTCACCTCCCCTCCTCATCTCTCCCACCCCTCCCTCTCACGGTGTGGCGGTTCCTGTTGCTCTTGTTTTCACTTCCCCAGTAGTCTGGTGCGTGGGAACCAGCGTTTGTGCTGCAATAGCGTCTACGACTGAGTGTGTGTGCATCTGTGACAGAGTCGGTGTGTGTGCGTGTAAAGGTGCTGAGGTGACTGTGTGAGCGTGTGTATATGTGTTTTTATCAGTTTGGGGTTTGGAGAGTATATGCTTATCACTGTATATGTGTGTGTGTGTGTGCATGTTTGGCCGGCTTCATGTCTATCTCTCTATCTCTGCTATCTCAACATGTCTATAAAAGGCCAGTATGGGACATCTGATGGAACTGCACAGCCCAACGGAAGTGCGTGTGTGTGTGTGTGTTTGTGTGTGTGCATGGGAAGTATGGACGCAGCAGGCATTAGTGGTAGGGATAGGATATAGCTGGATAAGGAAACTGTAATGGACCAATAGACAACTCCTTACCCAACCCTGTGCAGGAATCCACACAGATGAAATTCAAGGATTACAGATTAAGTTAAATACAGCGACACGTGTCAACATCTTGAATAAAAACAGTAAAATTTAACTTTCTTAATATATTTTTTGGGGTATTTTGGGGCTCCTAAAACCTGGAAATGAGTTAGTAGTTTAGCACTTCCGGTTCCCTTGTCTGGAAGTCAGTGGGTTTTTGAATGGGTTTTTAATTAGACGTCTGAAATAAGGTCTGCGGTTAACACAAGCTTAAGACATTTTAGCGTTTTGTTCTACGAAATAAAATACGTCAGTAAATATCCCACTCGTGAATTTTGAAGGCTTTACATGTCTTAAAAGTGGCTAAATGAGACTACTAAACGTCATCACACCGACTCATCCGTCTTTACAGCCTCGTTGTGTAGACTTGACTGTGGTGTAGTTCGTTTATAGCCTAGCGTTAGCTTTTTACTTCTGGCAATTGCGTTTACACTTCAAAAATCATAAAAGTGATATTCATTCGTGAGGATTATCTTGCTGAACAAAATGTGTAAGTATCATAAAACATGTGTTCACCACAGAGCTTATTTTCTGCAATAATCCAAAACCCAATGGAAAAATCCCATTGGCTTTTTGATGAGGGAACCCAGGGCGATGCTAACTTCCTGGTTGGCCTACAAAAAATACGTCAAACCTGGAGCGTTCTGTATGTTCTATGTTCACATCCTGTAGTTTTCATTTGTGCCAGAGGGGAGTGACAAAGCTATATTCTTCTGAGCTGAAAAATTATCTGTTAGTCATGTGGAACTATCTTCTTTGAACAGCAATGGTTTTCACACTTTACTGGCTTTAGGAGGAACCAGTTCATTTTCTATCAACTGAAAAATGTTATAAATGTGGCTACAAACCAGAAACAGGTGCATCCAGATGTTGGCATACAAAATATATATCATGTGTCGTGGGCCTCTGTCATGTTTATTTATTTTTATATGGACAAGTACAGTATATGGCACAGACCAATGCCATATACCACAGCACTTATAGCCTAAACAAGTTTACAATGGGCCTTTAAATGTGTGACAGAATCCTGTTTTACAGGCAGACGTGACTTTAAAGTTAACATGATTCTTCCTCTTTTAGAGTAAATACACAAATAAATATGTCTTTAAAGTTAGTTAACATAACTTTGAGTTCTCTCAGAGCCACACTGATGATCAACCAATTGCAGATAAATCCATCAAAACACCATAAACGGAGAGTGAAGCATTGAGCGAATCATAACAACTGCAGCGCTTCTTTCGTTTTTTTACCACTTCATTCTACACGAGTACACGTTAAGTATGCAGACAAGGACACACTTAGACAGGAGGCCCTTCTTCATCTTCCTTTCCCTCTTGGGGTCTCCATAGTGGACACACATTCCTATGCCTCTAAAATCTCTGTTGGGCCTATTGATACACTGAGACAAACATTAACCCTTTCCCTGCAGATGTACACAAGTCTGCAGTTAATCTCCTCTTCTCTCTCTTTTTTTTTTTTTTTTTTACCTCTCTTTCCTCATGACATTGATCAGTGGTGTATGTGCATGAGGGAGAAACACAGAGAGACAAAGGGCGAGAAACTAACCCATCCATTGCTAATCAGAGAGCTTTACAATCAGATAACAAAGGGGTTAACTTCGCCTGGGTGGGCCACGGAGCAGCCCCCAGGGTGAAACGCTCTCTCTACAATCAACTACATTTTAATATGAACTGCATTTAATGTTTTATAACCTGTATCTTTAAGGTAAGGTGCTTGAATTGAAAGTGCTGCAACGATTAAACAATTAATCAATTAGTTGTCAACTATTAAATTAATCGCAAACTACTTTGATAAAATCGATTAATTAGTTTGAGTATTTTTTTAAGAAACAAAAGTCTAAATTCTCTGATTCCAGCTTCTTAAATGTGAATATTTTCTGGTTTCTTTACTCCTCTGTGACAGTAAACTGAATGTCTTTGAGTTGTGGACAAAACAAGACTTTTGAGGACGTCATCTTGGGCTTTTGAAAACACTGATTGACAATTTTATAGACCAAACAACCATTTATTGTTGGTCTTCAATTTTAGATATGCCACTTTTAGATAACATCTTCAAAAATTCTATTCCAGAAAATGATCAAGGATTAATTGAAAAGGCAAACGGTAAGTCATTTTTTAGTTAACTGTCATTTCCATTTATTTCCTTTTAAAAACAGATTTTAAATTAGACCTGGTTGAGTTTGTAAAAGATCACCTACATGCTAGGACAAAAGAAATGATGGGAAAGATCTGAGGCAGAGCTGTTACTGGTGGTGTGTAACACTAAAGTCACATTTGGCCTCCCTTTAGTCATAATATATCAAAGTGACTTTGCCTTGAAGTGGCATCAGGACCAATAAATAAGAAGGGTAGGTGGATGACCATTTGGCCACTGTGTGTGTGTTTGCGTCATCATCGTATTATCAAGACAGGAACCAAGGTGGTCCAGGTTTTTTTTACATCTTGGGTCTGAGACGAATGCACCCAGTGGCGTATCTCAACACATTTAGGGCCCCCTACCAGGAGCAGGCCAGAACACCCAAGTTTAAAAACCGTCCTGCAAAGATACCCCTCCCAATCACAACGGCCGCCACAGACACACAAACACAAACACAGGTTTCCCTAAACAGCCACCCACCGAGATATCTACAGGTCAGGTACCGTAAATCTGACAATGATTGGCAGCAACAAGCTGACTAGCAAACATCTTTTCCAAGCCCCACAAACATGAAGAATAATGAAGGGCATTGCACCTTTAAGCGTATGCAAGTAAGCGATGTTTCTGTAATTGATGAAAGAAGAATATGATACTGAAAGGTTTTTAATGCAGTTTCATTTCTTCTCTAGGTTGTTTCCATCCTGGTTCCCTATTGGTTAAAATAGAGAAATACCTCATTCTATTAATTTTCTCATGATCCATCCATCTATCGTTCCCTTTTTCCACCACTTTCCACCACCAGGTAATGATGGCAGCGGGCTAAACAATGTAACCCAGACGTCCTTCTCCTCAGCTACATCCTCCAGCTCCTCCTGGCGTACCCCGAGGCATTATTCTAAGGCCATATGGGATATGCAATCCCTTCCAGTCCTCTCCTGGGTCAGCCCCAGGGTCTGGACATGCACAAGAATACCTCACAGCCTCAACAGGCCAACCTTCAACGTGAAGGTGCAGCGGTTCAACTTCAAGCTCCTTCTTCATCCTTTCAGTAAAAGGTGAGCCCAATTTGGCTGCTTGCATCGGAAAATCTCATTCTCTCGGTCGCTATCACCAAAACAACCCAGAACAACACTACTTACATTTTCACAAAAAAGTGAAATAAAGCTTTTTTTTTTTTTTTAAAGCCCCTCTTCTCCATTTCCCAGTATCATATATTTATTTCTTCCCCTTTCTCTCAGTATAACACAGAACACCACGACATTTGTTCTCGGAATTCAGGAACTAAACCAGTTCCGTAGTGTTTTATAACCACAGAAATATTGCCTGGGTTATCATATTGCGTGTACTTCTTACTGATATAGGAACTCAAGCTTTTTCCTCTTTCTCATTGAAAGCTGTTATTTATAAAAGAGCCTGCTAAATGCCTAAAACAAGAAATGTAGTCTGTGGAATGTAAAATGCTGGAATTAATGTGTTATTGTATGTATGCGCTGTTTTGTCTTAGACCTCGGCTGGTGAACTTAGGACTCTCTGTGCTCACTGTACTCACTATTTCCCCTTTTTGTATGTATTGATAATCATTGGCATTATTTTAATTAGTAGAACGACACAGAGCTCAGCCGATGCTCACGTTTCTACACGGTTAATTTCAAAAACACATTCAGAACCAGCATGAATTTCCTTACCTGGCAGCGGCTGAATATATCGCTGGGAGTGAGCTGGATATTGAAGTGTTTGAGGACTCGAACAGCCTGGTCTCTAGCCTTTTCTGAACAGTCTAAGGACAGACAGCGACCCTCGCCTACCTGGGACCGCAGCTAAGTGGGGAAACGGAGGCAACACGTGTATACAAGCGAAAAAGGAACATACACACACACACACAAGTGCATCATGATTTTGTAGATTTGAGATTTGTTCATGAGTTCACATTTGTCAGTACTTACACTTTGGAACGGTTGTCCACATGTGAGTATGAAACGGCCTTCAGCTTGTGCTAACTGACACACACAAAATGCAGTAATGTTATTATTGGTTATCTAAAATATGGCTATGTTGTGTGAGTTCTTCTTGTAAGTGTATATTGTAACTGCTAACTAACCTTTGCCGCTACTCTGTGATCGTCAGTGTTCTCCAGCATGACCACATCGACTCCTAAACAGCGCAGGTACCTCCCGAGTCCCTGCAGCATGTTGTCACACACCACCCGCAACTGCTGGGGGGGAAGGGGAGGCTGAGGGGGATGAGGGGGGGCGTCTTCAGAGGGCTTCTCGCCACACAGGAGGCCTTTCTCTGTGTCGGAGCGAGGGGGACTGACCCTTTGAGCTCCCTGACATTCCTAAATGGACAGAGACAATAATGTGATACTTAACTGATCCCCACAGGGGGATTTTCTTTTCACTTGCACCACAGTGCCGGGAGGTCAAAGCACAGGGGGAGCTATACAACTGCACCCCTGGAGCTGATAGGAACTGCTGAAGTGTCTTGGTCAAACACAGATTGTCCCTCCCTGCAGGTTGGATGCTCCCACCCCAGGTTCTTTAGTTGTTCTGTATTTATTGTGTCACATGGAAGCTCTAAGCTCTAAGAATTGTTAAATGTAGTAGCGCAATAGTTACTGAAATAAAAATGTGTTGGATCTTGCAGTCTGTGAAGTTAAACACACCTCAGAAATAACCTTGGCAATATTCTGCTGACTGACATGTGCAGAAATGTACTTAAAATTTGGCAAATTATAGGAAAAACTCTATATAAACTGTCGTCCTTAATTTGCAGGAGTAGCTTTTATTAAAAATACCATTCTGATACTAAAGTTACCTGCTTGTTTTTCTTCATGTTTCTTGTTTATTCATAACAAAGTCCCACAAAATGGGACAGAAATCTCACAGAAATGTGAGAGGACGGACCATATTACACACTTATTCAGAGTCAAACGTGAGAATGTCATGGTCGGGGTCAAGAACAGGTCAAGTAGTTAATGGATTCTGGCTTCCACAATCTCATTAATGAAACATCCCCCTCTTGATTTCAACACATCTGTATCTAAAAGTCTAGATATTGACCTCTTTGGAGAATTGATATACTGTATCTTAACATCCTAGACCTCAAGGCATTTGGTATCAATTAAAATCTCATAAAAATGAAACATTATCAATAACAGCAATTGCTGGAGAAAATGTTAATTGACCCCTGACCTCTTTGCCATGGGCCTGTTTCTCCTTCTGCTTCTTTTCTGATTTGCTCGACGAGATGCTGCGCAGGTCTGCTGGTAGCCCAAAGTAAGCTGGGTTACCGGAGAGGACGGAGTACACATCCAGCAAACAGTAGGCATCTGCCACTAGAAAGAGGTTAGGAAACAAAGAGAGAGAGAGAGAGAGAGAGAGAAAGAGAGAGAGAGAGAGGAAAAAGGGGTGAATTTATTGGTTTGCAATTCGTCAGGGGATAACAAAATAATCTGTGATATTCTATAGCGACCATCTGTCTCCCTGTCATTGTCTGTGTGTGCATGCATAATACCATACCTGCATATCTAATTTGGCTGATGCGCAGTGGCCGTTTCTCCCAGTTGGACATCTGCTCCGTCTTGTCTAGGGGCCGTCCCAGGACCTGTTGTACCAGCAGACTGAGGCCTTTCTCTGCAGAGTCCTCTCCTACCATAACCTCTTTGGATCCATTTTGAGTCCTATAGACCTTTCGACGCTGGATCTGCAAAAGGCATTACATGCATTTAAAGTGAGAATAACATGGTATGGTCCAGTGTTGGAATATTCCTCCACGGGAGACATCTTTCCATGGTTGTAATTACAGCATCTTTATTAATTTAAAGGTGCAGTGTGTAGGATTTGGTGGCATCTAATGGTGTGCTTGCATATTGCAACCAACTGAGTAACCCTCTGCTCACTCCTCCCTTTACGAGACTGCGGTAACGTGAGCCGCAGAGTGCAAAACCGTGGTGATGGTAACACTACTTTAGGAGCAACGGAAGTCAGACGGCGGCTGGCGGTACCACGGTTTTGCTCTCTGCAGCTCCCGTTCATGCAGTTTCTCAAGCGTGTCGGAAAAATATGGTGGGCTTCAGGCAACGTAAAACGTGCAAGGCTCTCTCTAGAGCCAGTGTTTGGTTTGTCCGTTCTGGGCTACTGTAGAAACACGGCGGAGCAACATGGCGGATTCTATGAGGAGGATCTGCTCCCTATATAAGCTAACAAAAACATAATGATTCTTCTTTGATTCCCCCAAAATGTTACACACTGTTCCTTTAAAATGATCTAGAATTTGTGACAATGCAAGGCTCCAGGCAATTACATTTTTGAACTTTTAAACTGTTTCCATTTAATGTCCTACCACAACATCCTCTTTCTACATTCCTTTCAAGTTTCAAACATTTCTCGGATTCCTCACATCCTGCAACACGCGGCCTACTCCAGCAGATGGTGAAGCAACCTCATTGGTTACAGACCCATGTTGCCATTTCCACATTCCTGTCCACCTTAGAGACTACAAGCATAGCTACATATATCCCCGGCAGACTACTGGACCACAGCTGCAGTATGTACCTGAGTTATGACCATGCAATGAAACACAGACCCAAATGTTGTGATGCTCTGGTCCTTTAACCCTGATTGAATGTAGGACTAGTAGGACTAACTAGTGGACATTAAGTGGCAATGCCAACACTGTTGCTTGTTGAGCGGAACCAGACTAAGGCTGCATTCGCACAAGATAAGGTGGTGCGGTGAAAATGCAGGTTATCCCATTCATTTTGAATCGGGGGGGGGGGGGATGAAAAAACCCTGCAGCGGCGGAAAAGTAGAAACAGAATCAACTTTTGGAGAAACACAATCACACATCACGTCACCGGCGATCCAGAGCGTTACAACCCAGCCACGAGGGAATAAAAGAAAGTAAGAGTCGCAGTTAATGAGCCAATAAAGTGACTGTCGCACAACTGTGCGGCGAATTTGCTTTGAAGGTATCAAAGCACAGGTGCTCCTCCTGTCTGTATCCTCCTCCTAATTAAAGACGCATGATGCTCTGATACCTTATTTTCTATTGACACTATAAGACCAACTACAGGATTAAACTAACAAGTAATGAAGTTGAAGTTGTATGAAGTTATGTGAATGTTACCTTTTGGTGTACATTAAGAAGATCAAGCATCCCCTCCATCTTCAGCGGCTCCTCTAAAAGCTGCTGCCAGGTGGCCAAGAGACACTTGAGATCCCCTGACATGCCATAACCTGAATGGGAAGAAAGGAGAAAATGTTAGAAGTATAAACAGAAATACTCAGATGAATTCGATTTAACCTTAGTCAAGTCTGTTTCTTACCCAGTTTAAGGAGGTTTCCTTTAGAGAATAAGGTCCTGATGAAGCTAATAGTGTCTGGGTGTTGACAGAATCCGTTGGCACAAAGGTCTAACAAGAAAACCTGGTCCAAAACGGCAAGCTGTATCAGGGCAACTTGCTGAGTTGAGATACAGCCAAACGTGGGCTGCCACTCCATGTCAACTCCTACTATTCCACCCTCCTAAGAAAAGGGTGGATAAGACAGCAGCATAAAATAAATAAATAAAAAATACTGACAATAAAGACTTTAAATAATAACCCAATTTTCCTATGCATAGACATTTTAATTGATTTATGGACACAAAACCTTCTTTGGTTCTCTGTACCTTCAGCACAAAGTTTCGACATCTCTGAAGAGCTTCCGGCGAGTCCACAAAATGAACCTTGTCTTTGGTGAGCGGC
>CAKAOH010020868.1:23203-36005 GCA_916701665.1 Sebastiscus tertius
CCACTCCATGTCAACTCCTACTATCCCACCCTCCTAAGAAAGCGGTGGATAAGACAGCAGCATAAAATAAATAAATAAAAAATACTGACAATAAAGACTTTAAAGAATAACCCAATTTTCCTACGCATAGACATTTTAATTAATGGTTGATTTATGGACACAAAACCTTCTTTGGTTCTCTGTACCTTCAGCACAAAGTTTCGACATCTCTGAAGAGCTTCCGGCGAGTCCACAAAATGAACCTTGTCTTTGGTGAGCGGCACTTGGTAGAACTTCTTACAGTGAGACCGAGATGGTATCCAATCCTCAGTTCTTGCTGAGCCACTCGGACCTATCTGTCTGAGCAGAGGCGACAAATGTGTGCACATTAAAAGGAGATAAGAGTGGGGGGAAAAAAAAGCAGCCAATGCAGAATAACAGATAACATTAGAGATACAGAGAAAGACAACAGAGTGACACGCAATGTGGTGAACAAAACCTATGCTCCAGATTGCACTTCAGAGATAAAAACTCGGAGGCTGCAACAATTTCTCTCTATATAAAAGAAGTACCGCCTGTGCATACCACTGGCCAACTCACTGTAGATCAGGCGGTAGACTCTGCTGCGTATCCCATACCCCACAGGGAAGTCGATTTCTGGGGAGGTTGTATCTCAGTGACCACTGAGAGGCTTTCTGGAGACCGCTGTACTTCACCAACATCTCCACCAAATGGATCTGCAGCTCAAGGTCATCTGCCACGACGTACTATACAGTACATTCATAATAAAATCACTTAAAACACATCCTAAACATCTTATTGATACTAATATATATATTATATAGTACAGTATATTTCTACACACTGTCATATGCATACACACCTACAACACCTACCTGTACGTGGTCACTCCAGTTCTCCTCTGTCATGCCTTTCTAAAAGAAAATAGAGTACAAAATACAAATAAATAAATACACAATACGTATCATTGATTCATTATTAATGACTTCTGTAACTGGGTAATCTGACTCCAATTTTTTAATGGCGTTGAAATAAAAAACACATTCTGTATTAGTATATCATATTATACAACAGACACTGCCAGTTCTTTCAAGCAGTTCTCATGTTTGACGGTGACAGTGAGACTTTTATTACATCATCTTCTTTGATAGCGAACTCTTGTGAAAATGCCTGCAATATGTATTTACCGATAAAGTTAGGTGTTGTCACAGTTAATCATATATTTTTCCTCTGGTACCCAGACACCTGGGCCAAAAAATAAATTCTTTAGAAAACCTCTGATGTCATCTGCTCATGTTTTCAGGAACTGAATCTAGCCTTCACACCGTAAAATCAACCGCGATCCCACTGAGATCTGTTACCAGCTTTTATTGGCTACAAAAGGCAGAAGTACAACAATTCTCATCAGTGATTAAAGTTGACATATGTGTAACTAAAACAGAAAGAAGAGGGCTGTACATACTTTGGCTTCCCTTATTTTGTATTTATTGAAACTGCATTAACCTAATAAAATAAATAACTCTAGTAATGCTTTAGTATGTTTAAAAATGCTGCATTTATCACTGTATCAAAGTTCATACAGCTTATTTAATTTGTAAATGATTTTGTGGTTAAATAACTTGAGCAAAAATCCCATGGGCTATACATATTTCATAGCAGTGTACATGAGCCAGCTAGGCTTGTCTTAACCCTTAGAGATTTAAAAACATTTCTGAGAAACTCTTCTCATATGCATATCACACTCATTCACAAGTCCCCACTCCTCTTTCACCTACATTTTGTAATTCCTCCCACGGAATTAGAGATTGTCAGCTCATGCACTGCTTTTAAAGCTAAGAGTATAATCTTGAAATTAAACTAGGACTGCAACTAACGATTATTTTCATTGTTGATTGATCTGTCAATTATTTCTTGATTAATCAATTAGTTATTTTTGGCCTATAAAATGTCAGAAAATAGTGAAAAAATGTTAATCAGTGTTTCCCAAAGCCCGAGATGACGTCCTCAAATGTCTTGTTTTGTCCACAACGCAAAGATATTCAGTTTACTGTCATAGAAGAGTAAAGAAACCAGAAAATAGTCACATTTAAGAAGCTGAAATCAGATAATTGTGACTTTTTTTTTCTTAAAAAAAGTACTCAAACCGATTACCAAAATAGTTGGCGATTAATTGAATAGCTGACAACTGATCGATTAATTGTTGCAGCTCTTTATTATATTAAAAAAGGCATATAGGTGTAGTATAAAAAAAAACATATTAATCCTCAACTTTTCTTTCAACTAAAGGAAACCAAAACTGAACCGTACCCGTGATAAAGAAAATTTGAAAAATGTGTATTTTGGACACCACAAAAAGAAAGAACATCTGTCTTCCATCTCAAAAGTATTACTGTACCATTATTTGTCATTAAGCCTACTTGATTACCTGGTATATACCATGATGGTTGAATGAAATAGAAAGCCTGCTGCATCACTTACCTCCACAAACCTCTTGTACATGAGATAACGTAATGAGTCCAATCTCCTCTTGTGCAGAGCATTGGGACACAGTCCTGAGTCAGAAAGATGAGATCACAATCATTTCTGCCCTGAGGTGCGCGCACACACACACACACACACACACACACACACACACACACACACACACACACACACACACACACACGAACAACTACGCACATGCCCAGACACACACCTTGATCAATGTTGAATTTGTCCACGAGTCTGAAGACATGCTTGGTGAGCATCTTGGGCTGGATCAGGCTCAAGCACTGTTTGGTCAGAAAGAAGCGAGGGAACCGCCTGTGGAAAAAACACACATGCAGACACAACCATATGAGTTCATACATTCATAGGCACACTGATGCCTACATACATACTTATACATACATGCTTATCTCTTCCACGCTGAAGCTGGGGTGGCACCACGAGTCCAGCAGTGTGACCAGTCGTTGTTCTAGATGATTGTGGCCGGTGACGAAGGACTCTGCCAATGCCATCTTATTCTGCAAGATTAGTGGTACACACATCTGCAGAAGAAGATCGTAGATGGCAATTTTGGAAGTTGGTTAGAGATTTTAGAGAGGCCATTTTGAAAAGTTCAGATCGAAAAAACATCTTAAAAAGGTACAGTGTGTAACATCTGGTGGAATCTAGCGGTGAGCTCCTCCCGCGTGCCAAGCGTGTAGAAAATCTACAGTGGCCGAAGTGAAAATGCAAGTGGCCCTCTCAAGAGCTGTTGTAAGAGTCGTCATTTGGAGAAGCAAGAGAGAGAGAGAGAGAGAACGGCAGCAAATGTGTGAGCGAACAAGTGAGCTAGCGGAGCAGAAGACAGAGTTAGTTTAGCTTTGAGAATATCAAGTGAATGTTCAGTGGAAGTTGCAGTTTGTGTAGAAACAAATGCTGCAGCTCCTCAAGACCAACAGAGGATTCTCGTGTCTTGTTTCGCGGCGGGTGAGTGAAGTGACGGGGGGTTAACCTCCGGAGCGAGCAACGTTATCGACTCCGGCCCAAGCAAGAAAAGTTAACACAGTGGTTTGTCCGTTCTGGGCTACTGTAGAAACATGGCAGCCTGCTCCGTGAACAGGACATACTCCCTTTGTAAATATAAACGGCTCATTCTAAGGTGACGAAAACACAACGACTCTTATTTTCAGGTGATTATACACTAAAAAAAAACATACTCATTAATATTATATTCCATTTCTGTCAATAGATAGATCCCCCTGAATGTTACACACTGGTCCTTTAAAGTATGCTTATGTATTCACTGCTTATGAATAAGGGTTACACAGACATATCTGCTGAAAGCGTTTTGTCTCACCTCCTCCATATCCAGCTCTTTCTGTAAGTTCAGCTTTATGCTGAGCACTGCTGCCTGTGAAAAACAGAAAGTATAAGTCAGTATCAGATTCTTTAGTCCTGAAATCTTTCTGGCATAAAAAAAAAAAGAATGTTAACATCAAATGAGGAGCTTGCCTCTTTGTAGCAGTGAAGAGCCTGCAGATTGATAATGTACAGTCGGAGTACGGCTGGATCCAGGGAATTGAGCTGGTAGATGTTTAAGAGACCGTCTACAAAGCTGGACTGGGTGTCTGTTAGTAAGCTCAGAGCGCGCCGTTGAAGCCCCATCGCTTGCTGCTCTGGGAGTGAGCTCAGGGTCAACTAGTGGAAGGACAAAAAAAATATATACAGACAATATCTCAAAAAAGTAGGACAAAATGATCCTGTATAGATACTGAGATTGAAAACATGAAGAATAGAAAAAAAGAAGAGCTTGAAAAATAAAACAATAATTGTTGCTGATACAGATTTTTTCTCATGAGACAACATAGGAACTAATGGAGCTAATCTCACTGTTGTAGAGAAAGTGGTAAAACGAGTGTGGCCATGAAGGTGGATCATCGGGATGTCGGTGATAAAAAAATGTACAATATACAGGACCACTTTAGGTGATCCATGTGCTCCAGCATTCTCTCTTTAGATGCAAGGCACCTCATAAAACTGGCTTTTAACTCACTTACTTCACCCTGTAAATTCCCTTGCTACTCAACATGTTGCCATCATGTTTGAAAAAGACAGAAATTGCTTTTCTGTAAATGTGGTTCAAGTAATCTGCCACTGAAGGCCCCGAGCAGCATTTTTCTTATTTTTTTCTTCACCCGTTGCTCAAGTCTGAATTCTGTGAAGTCACATTAACGGCTACAGCGAAGACAATGTCATGGTTTAAATATCCGGGTATGTGCACATATTATCCAGTATGATGCATGTCTTCTGCCAGTTTAAAAAAAAAAAAAAAAAAATGGCAGTGTAATACATTTTATATTTGTTATATTAATTATTCAATATGTACACACAAAAAATGATATGCTCTTTTAGCTACTTATTAAAAAGATACCTGTAGACAACCATTGTCTGCAGGTGGCACAAGTGGGTCATTTTTTCTGCCTAGAGAGATTTCAACTAAATGGTTTTAAAGCCAAATGCCTTATCATCATTGTATTATTGTTATTATTTTAAATCTTTCTAGAGATGGTGCACATTGACATGTACTGCTGAAGGTGAAGCAGGTTAGACTTGTAATGTAGAAGTGCTGAATTGTCCAGACGTGCAGGTCTAAACCGATGGAACTGCCACTTTGCAGTACATTTCTTTAGTTGTTTGATAAATCTCGTCTACCTGAGGACGTTCCTTCATCCACGTCTGGAATTCCATGAGGATGTGATTGCCGAGGGTGTGGCTCCGGCCCTTCTGTTTGCCTGGACAGCCCTCCAGGATTGTTAGTAAAGCCTCCAGAGGCTCAGACAGCTTTGAAAATCCCTGGAGGGCTGCCAAATGTAGCTGTAGGGGGGGAGAAAAGGGAGGGAGTAGTGTGAATTAAAACTAAAATGTTCAAGAGGAAAAGGCAAATGTATAAAACATTACAGCTTAATCGTCTTGTTTTTCGGTGGATTCATTCAAAGCTGAACCCCATGTGCATCATACATATTACACCCACACAGTATTCACTGACAAATACACACAACCTTTGCAGGCATGTTAAAGGGAATCTCCTCCGTTTGTGTGCAAAACGCAGTTGTTTTAGTTCGGAACTAAACTAAACTAAACTTTTACATAATATGATTTGTGTGTAAATTGTGAATTTCTAAAAACACTTTAGTGATTATAGGAGTGAGTTACCGCTTTTGAAATAATAAAAAAAAGTATTAAGAGTGGAGTATTCAAGGATGAACCAACTGTAGAAAATTTGCTATAAATATTATTAGTAAATGAGCCAATGTTGTTGTTAAAATGAGGTAAGTGACAAGTGCATTTTTAGAATAGCTGAAACACAGTAGCCGGTGAAGACAAACGGCTAACTTCCCTCCCGGGCTTGTGACACATTTTAGGCTTCAGCTAAAGAATGCAAACTCTGGCATCAGAAACTTCCTACACAAGAAAATAATATCTGTGTGAGAATGGCTTGCGCTGCGTCTTAATTTGCAAAACAGATGTCATCCACTCAATATCCTCCTCACACAGATCTCAAGTTCATCCAGTGCAACGCAAATTCCTTCCTTCCTACTGACAGACACTCTGGTTTCCTCATTAACAAACACACAGAGTCACACACACACACTGGTGAGCTTCATTTAAACATGCTCTCTCTCTCTCTCTCTCTCTCTTGTGTTCCTTCCCGTGCAAGTGCTTCTTGCAGACACACAAAGACTCAATCTCTCTACCTTTGTAAACACACACACACTCTCACACACTCTCACACACACACACACACACACACACACACACACACACACACACACACACACACACACACACACACACAGTATTGCATGTGTGGAACTGACACACGCTGTGAAAGCGACTCTCACCGTCTGCAGATCTTTCCGGTTCCATAGCTCGAAGAGTTGGTCTCTCAGCACGTCAGGGTCAAGACCTGAGGGGATCACACGCACGCACACACACACACACACACACACACGCATAGATGAGATGGGGTTTCACTCTGACCTTTGACCTCTGTCAAGCCTTTATAGTTGGGTTTTTTCACTATATGGAGGCACCTGATGGCTTTCTATTCGGGTCTTTTGGGCCTTAGAGATAAAAAGTTTTGGGAAAATGGAACTTTTGCAAAATGACAAGGCCGTAATTCAATAAAAATAAGAAAAGGCTATGCAAGTGGGTCATTTTGCTGACGATTAAAAACCCATCTAATTTATCTACTGAAGCCTCCAATGACAAGACATTTATTTTTTCCAGTTACCACATCCACCTGCCTCTTGGACAAATGTTGTTGCCTGGCTATAATGGCCCATTACCCTGCTATGCAAATAGAAGTTTAGTACAGGAAAAAACACAATGCTGATTTGCCTTTACTCAGTACTACTACTCTCATCGCCCTGAAAGGGTTTATTTCACAACAATGACCCACTAGCTGTACATTATCCCGCTTATTACACAGCTCCTTACTTAAGTAATCAATAATTTGACACAAAAACTGTCCGCCAGAGTCCGAGATCAGAACTGCGCCCATAGCAACGGTCTCTTATACATAGCAACGGTCTGCTATAAAGAAATAACACATCGTAGAATGCCGTGATTGACCAATCAGAATCGAGTATTCAACAAAGCCGTGTGATAATAAAAGGTAAAACCTTGTCTCGAAATAGCTTGTTCTGTATCCAACCTAAATCTTAGCTTGCAGGTAATGTGATATACTGGAAATATTGTTAGTTAAAACAGGCATAGCCGAGTAGCCATAATGCCAAATATTATTTCTATAACAGGCATAGCAGAGCAGCCATAACATCGGATTAACAGCTGAGGCTGGTTGGATGGTAGAGGAACCCGGCATTAGCTCTGCATTCCAGCTCAATCTGCAGCCAAAATACTCAAGAGGAGACTCTCAGCAGGGCACAGTTTTTTGGAAGGCCGTGGTGAGGAAAAGAGCCCAGAAACAAGAGGAGATGTAAGCATGCATGCACGTTTTGTGTCCATCTGCCTGTGCGTGTGTTCCACTTAGACTTCCCAAAAGCTCCAGCTCTTTCTCTGTCGCTCATGCTGTGTGGGCTTTACCATACCTGCCCCCCTACCCGCCCCACCTCCCTCCCTCCCTCTTCCCAGGGCTAGTTTTCCTGTTCTCCCCTCCCTCCCTGCAGCAGCCTCTCTCGATTTTGTCTCGGATTTCCCCAGGAAAGGGCTATGCGGTGGTCATGGTGTAAAAAATACAACCTTCCTGATGCACAGCCTGGGAAAGCAGACCAAAAGGCCTCTCCCTCTCTCTGTGTTGGCCTCTTTCTTTACTGCATCTACTCCTGTTCCTGACACTTTTTGTCTCTTTCATGTTGCCTTTTAAACATGAACTTAACCTGCCTGAGAGTCTTTTTATATATATATTTATCTTCCAGCTGCACCCTCTCTACTTCAGCTTGTTTTTTCAGTCACTATGCTTCTCTTTTCTTTGATTCACCCATTTGATCTCACTTCCAAGCTCATTATTTATCACTTGTTTCTGTGTTTGCTCTCCTCGTTGGAAGTTTCTCTGGTATCTGTGTCTCATTTTAAAGCAGCACAGTGAGTCAAAAAATAATCTCCTCTTTGCCAGAACAAAAACCAGAATCATTTCCACTGTCACTTAAATCATTGGTTCAATCCTGCTTTCATTATCTCAGAAACATTTCCAGGATTAGACCATTTCTTTCTCCAAAAAAATTTGGAAACTGTTATCCACACCTTGATAACTACTAGATTAGATGACTGTAATTCCTTGCTCTCCCGCCTCCAGCTCATCCAAAACTCTGCAGCTAAGATTTTGACCCGGACTAGGAAACATGACCACATCTCACCATTCCTGGCTTCCTTTACACTGGCTACCTGTTGCTTTAAGAATTGATTTTAAAACATTTCTGATTACTTACAAAGCCCTGAGAGGCCTCGCCCCAAGTTATTTAGCAGATCTATATTACTGCCCTATGTCCCTTCCCGCACTCTGAGATCCTCGGATGCGTCATTCCTTGCGGTTCCAAGGTCCAGATTTATACACAAAGGTGTGAGCCTTCGCAGTCAGGGCACCTAGACTATGGAACGGCCTGCCTGAGGAGATCGGGGCTGCGGACTCTGTCGCGTCTTTGAAATCACTTTTAAAAACTCACTTTTTTAGAATTGCTTTTCTGTAATTTTATTTATGTTTTATGACATTTTAGTTGTTTTACTCTATTTGGGTTTTTATGTGTTTAGTTATGGGCATTTAGTACTTTTCGATATCCTTCTGTTATAAATGTTGTTTTGTTTTTATTGTAAAGCACTTTGTGATTGTGTTTTGAAAGGTGTTATATAAATAAATATTATTATTATAAGGATTATTACTTGGTGCAGCATTTTTTTTTTTTTGTCATGCCATGCTTTTTGCATGTTCTGACCCATTCAGTACAAATCATGCATTCTCTACGTCAATGCCAGTCACACTCTGATTTTTGTAAATGCATTTCCTACCTGATATAAAAATCTATTTCCAGTTACTTAGAGGTTGCTTGAGAAGTTGCTTTCTAATCCATCTCAATGACTATAATATCTGCTTTTATTTTTGTAGAATATGCTTAACTGTTGCATGCTAATGCAGCACAGGCTTTTAAAATGAACCTACACTTCAGTATATCACCATGGGGCCACAGCAACTTTGACAGCAACATGACAGCATGCCTTGGAAAACGGTCAACAGCAAAGTAGACTGGATATGTAGTAAATGGGCTAAGACGTGCAAAAACACTGCAACGGTCCACTGAAAGGTCCTTTAATTTCAAGCGTTTGAATAGCCACAGAGTTTCCTTTGCTGTTCTCCGTGGTCCTCTGCTGTTATACACCCCACTCCAGCCCATTCATCCCCACTGACGAACATGCGTACGTGCACGGGGACTCACACAAACACAAACAGCACAACCCACTTCACTTCAGTCTCACTGTTTGTGTGAGGAGAGGTGAGGAGAGGAGAGGAGAGGAATGTGGAGCATGTAGCTTCTTTAGAGTCTTGGCTGGCGGATGAATGACAGAGCTGGAGGCTCCCCATTCATCGCAACATAATAGCCTCCATCATCATCACATACAAATACACGGACACACATACAGTACATGCACTCATTCACCTTTGGGGGGGGGGACGATTGGTTTTCTTTATCATGTTCATTTGAAATATGAGAAAACACTGTATTCACACCAAGTGGATTTTAAAGTAATGAGACACTATCCTAACCTCCCACTCTTACAAAACAATAAAAGTCGCACTTAAATTTCAGGAAAATTAGACAGAGATTAAATCTACAGGCAGGTCTAACTGCCTGTTGCCAGGCAGCTGCCAAAATAAAGGAAACACAAAGATCAAGTGTCTAAATGCGGCATTTGGTGTCCACAGCCACCAGAACAGCTTCAGTGTGACTTGGCAGAGGTTGCGCAAGTGGCTCAACTCCATTGGAAGGGTGCCACAACATTCTCTTAACAGTACTTCTCTCTTTTTGTGTTTTATTGTAGGAGCTGGAAAAAAGAACCTTTCAACAGGTGCTATGACTGCGAATCTTGAAAATGAAGAGAGTACAAGCACTTGCAGAATCTGATGCTTGTTAAAGCAGTGTTTGCATGCTATGTTACCTCTCCAGAATTGACTACAAGTTGGTTTCTATCCAAATGTGGAATGACACATACCTACAGACTGAAAAAAAAGAGTGATGATGCTGATATCATTGTACACCCTGTGAGCTCCTTGTGTTCAGCAAAATAATGTTGCTAAGAAACGCATGTAAACAAAGCTACAAATCAGAGATGATTTATCTACGCTACAAGAGAGAAAAAATAGTAAATAGTAGGGCTAACTCGAATGCTTTGAAGCGATCTAATCAACCTCCAAATCATATAACACAATGTTTTTTACATATGTAAGTATGTAATAATAATGTGTAAATCCCCAAATAGCCAATGGAATAAGGAATACTTCCACAATATTATTCATTGTTCATATTCAACATGAATTATTATTAGTTATTCTCAGACAAATCTAGTTGCTTGTTATGTGTAGATATCCGTGTGTACAGTAGTGTGGCAGCGGCGCTGTCCCTAAGCTCAGAATATTTATCACCGAAGCTTCGAAGCCCAAAAAATGGTATTGGGACAGCCCTAGTAATTAGTTAGTTGAAATTCTGAATTCCAACAATCAAAAAAACTAGGATTTTCTTTTCATAATAAAAGGACATTTTTAGTTAAACTTAAATAACAATCAAATAATACAGTACAAAGGAGTGATAACATAGTCACATAGTGCTTTCAGCACAGCAAACTGCTGGCCAAAACTTTATAAAACTGGTCTGATATGCCCATAGTGTTGCTTTATTAATTGTGTTGTGTTGTGTTAAATCCTGTGATAATCAGATTGAACTCATTTTGTTTTCTCCTGACTCATTTTTCACCAGACGTAAAATTGTTTGGATAAAATGTATGTGAATACACGTGCCTTTTATAACACCGTATAATAGTTATGTTACCTTTGTAGTCTGTATACCCATCATGACTCTACATTTAACCCTCATGTGTGTTGTTTCTATACTACATATTGGAAGACAACAGTGTGTTGTAAAACTGTGATACATACCCACTGCCACGGGAGCCGTATGATCCATTTCTGTCCACAGGATGGTGTGCTGCCGTCACTCTATTGAGGAAGGCACACAAAACAACACTGCTATAAATAAGACCACAGCAATTGCTCAAATATATTACTATCACAACATGAAAGGAGAGATTATTTTAATAAATGTATTTATTAGGGCTGTCAACGTAATCAATCTTTCAGAGGCTGTAATGGGCTCAGTTTTAAAGCTAGAGCGAAGATACTGGTATCATATGAAACTAGAAAATCTAAGGAATCCATTGGTACCAACCGTGTCATACTAAATGTCTTAAAGTGTGTTAAGTAACGCTCCAAACTTGCGCTAAATTTTGGCGAGGAAAAACTGTCATAGCCATTTTCGAAGGGGTCCTTTAACGTCTGACCTCAAGATATGTGAATGAAAGTGGGTTCTATGGGTACCCACGAGTCTCCCCTTTACAGACATGCCCACTTTATGATAATCACAGGCAGTTTTGGACAAGTTATAGTCAAGTCAGCACATTGACACGCTGACAGCTGTTGTTGTCTGTTGGGCTGCAGTTTGCCATGTTATGATTTGAGCATATTGTTTTATACTAAATGCAGTACCTGTGAGGGTTTCTGGACAATATTTATCAATGTATTGTGTTGTTAATTGATTTCCAATAATAAATATATACATATATTTGCATAAATCAAGCATATTTTGCCCACTCCCATGTTGATAAGAGTATTAAATACTTGACAAATCTCCCTTTAAGGTACATTTTGAACAGATAAAAAATGTGCGATCAATTTGCAATTAAATATTTTAATCGATTGACAGCCCGAGTATTTATGTACCACATACAGTAATATGGTAAAGCACTCAGTTATGTTGGGCAACAACAACTTTGCAATGTCTTGAATTATGTCACTGTACCAGATAAACAACAAAAAAAAATAAAAAGGGAAATCAAACCAAAAAAAAGTGAGAAAAGGGTCAGACACACAACAGTTTGAAAAACACCAACATCAAGGAAAACTAATCAGCATGTAAGTATTATGAACCTGTTTTGCTGATATTCCCACACACACACACACACACACACACACACACACACACACACACACACACACACAGGTGGGAACAGCAGCCTGAGAAAGGGCAAGATGCCAGCTGGCTATGAGACTTGATTTCAGGCTGAGGATGATTTTTTCCCCCTGAATCTGAATGCCTGCAGGCGTTAAGAGGCCGGCTTTAGCATGCAGCACTATCCAGGGCTGATTTATCACACAGAGTTAAACCAGCATTACATAAGCTACAGTAAGAAGCACATTACAGAAATATTATGATTTAGTGTCAGCACTCACAGTTAATTCTTCTGTAAGGAAGGGACACAGTCTAACTCTGTAGTTAAGTGTAAGAAGAAATATTAAGTAAAAATTCACAATATAATAAAAAGATAAACTGTTGAAAGGAGTTAAACTGTATTTTCAATTCAATTATTCTATTCGGGGATGGAGGAGGAAAAAGAGAGGAGACACCTGAGAAGAGAGGCGAGAGAGGAGAGAGAGAGGAGAGAGAGGAGAAGAGAGAGGAAAGAGAGGAGAGGAGGAAGAAGAGAGGAGATAGAGAGGGGAGAGAGAGGAGAGGAGGAAGAAGAGAAGAGAGAGAGAGGGGAGAGAGAGAGAGGA
>CAKAOH010020870.1:4318-29135 GCA_916701665.1 Sebastiscus tertius
AAATTACAGGAATATTCACCCGAGGTTTACACAGAGACTGACATGTTTGTGACCTTACCACTAACACTGTTTGAGACAAATGCATCAGTTCAAAAGAAGACCCAAAGTTCAGTTAGATAGGACATTGCATCAAAAGAGAGTTTATTTATTTATTTATTTATAATGGTAAATTATCTTCTGGGTTCACTTGATAGTCACCACAACATTACTGGCCAAAATGATAATCCCAATTATTTTGATCTATATTGAGATCATGATTATTTATCATGATTATTCATTGATTTTAGCGACAACATATTATTATTGCACTTTCACATTTAAAGGTCCCATATCGTGCTCATTTCCAGGTTCATACTTGTATTTCTTGTTTCTACTAGAACATGTTTACATGCTGTAATGTTAAAAAAAGCACTTTATTTTCCTCATTCTGTCCGTCTGAATATACCTGTATTTACCCCTCTGTCTGAAACACTCCGTTTTAGTGCATTGCAACGGAATTGCAACGGAATTGCAACAGAATTGCGTTGCCTGGCAACAGCTTGGGTCCATGTTTACTTCCTGTCAGTTGATGTTATTTACATAAACTGCAACAGGAAATAAACTGGGACACATTTAGAATGTTTTACATTTAAAACCGTTTAATGGTCTAAATATTGTAGATTTGTGACATCACAAATGGACAGAAAACGGCTTGTTTCAAACGCACATTTACTGAATACGGGCTGTGTGTATTTCTCTGTATATTGAGCGTTTCTATAGTTTAACGGTATTTATACAGCACTTAAACCTGTTTTATAATGTAAAAGACCTGAAAATCTCACTTTTTACAATATGGGACCTTTAAATAAACAGACCATCATGTTCATTTAATTGTGGGAAGCCAATATCGCGATTATTATTCGATTAATTGTGCAGCATTAGCTCTTGTGTTTGGGTGTATCATTAATTGGATGAAATATATGTATTCCTGTCTTGTTCCAGGACCACTTTGAGCAGAGCCAGTTTGAGGAGATAGCGAGGTCTCCAGCTGGGGGAAAGAAGCTGAAGCCCAATGCCATCCCCACTCTGTTCAGCATCGGAGACCCTCCTTACCCAGCAGTCACTACTTCTTACATCTTGCTGCCCATGAAACCAGAGCCAGGTAATAAATATGCAACAAAAAGGGATCAGTTAATTTTATCAATGTTGAAATTTGTGCAAAATGCACCACATTCCAGACAGGAAATATAATACTAGTTACCAAGCGTTGCTTTGTATCTGTAGTGGAGAAGGAGCTGAGTTTCGGGGACCACGGCTATGCCAGACGTACCCCTCTGCCCGGCCTGGAGGAGGATGCGGACGGGACTGCAGAGGACCAGCAGCCCTGCACACAGTGTCACCTCCTCAAGAAACAGCTGGAGCAGGAGATGCAGCACACTGCGAGGCTACAGAAGGAGGTAGGATGGCTGCTGGTGTCTCTTTCAACAAATTACTTTTCTTTGAAGGAACGGTGTGCTCTATTTTGACACCAATTAATCATTACCTTATTAAAAGAGCTCAAACTTGGGTCAGATGTTATGAGAATGTACTGCAAAATGTTCAGGCTATTTCTACTTGTCATTAGCTTACACCCCCTAGTTATTTGATTATTGACTTAGATGTGGGCAGCTGTCATTTTAAAGGGATAGTACGGGTGTTTTGAAGTGGGGTTGTATGAGGTACTTATTAATAGTCAGTGTATTACCTACAGTAGATGACGGTCTTCAAAAAGATACACAATTGAGAAAGGAAATCAGTTGGGGAATCATAAGTGCGTATGTTCCATAAATAGCCCTAATAAACTGTTTAAACTGTGTTCTCTGTCAGGCAGAGGAGATGAAGAAGCGTCTGTATCGGCTCGACCGGATCGAGAAGGGCCTCCAGAACTTCCTGTACGAGGACCAGATCCGCGCCCTGTCCCTCACCAAACGCTCCCGTCGCGCCGTCTGGTCTCCGGAGACCATCCTGAAGGCCCGAAAGATCCGCTGTGCGGTCGGCACGAAAGGCTACGAGTATTTGAGGGAGCTGGGGTACCCTCTGCCCTCCTACAGGACTCTGTGTAATCGCCTGGAGACTAAGATCATGGTGACGACCGACATGAGCTGCGAGGAGCTGGCAGAGCTGGGCCTGGGGCTCATGGCCACCTGTGACAGTCCCACAGAAGGCGTCGTGGACAACGACGAGGAGGAACTCATACGTGTATTGGGCTGACCGTGGCAGTTTGCGTGAAACTACAGACAACCGAAAGACTTAAGCGTCAATATAAATGTATGCTTCGCTTGACAGAGACTGCGAACTGACTCCGGGTTGTGATCTGCACCACTAAGACTTGCCTTTGCTCAACTGATGTGAGATGCCGGGGCTCGCAGTTAGCCGAGGATTACGCTTACGGTGTTTCTTACCATGATGAAGATGCTGCAGCATGTGAGGAGCTGTACGACGTACTCTGTGACTAAGAAGACTACCATGGAGTATGGGATTGTGTGGACAGTGTAGACATAATTTGCACTTTGTTGCTTGTGTTCACAGCTAATTTAACGCGTTTCACTGACGGTGTTTACATGCACAATAAAACCCTGGAAGTACTCCGGATACTCAAATGAACTGAGAGCAA
This sequence comes from Sebastiscus tertius, assembly GCA_916701665.1. Classification (NCBI taxonomy): domain Eukaryota; kingdom Metazoa; phylum Chordata; class Actinopteri; order Perciformes; family Sebastidae; genus Sebastiscus; species Sebastiscus tertius. Next base: position 6,951 of record CAKAOH010020870.1, read on the forward strand.
ATAAACTCCTATCCCAGGTTAGGTAGCTTGAGTATTCTGATACAACGAGGACTATGGCATGTATAAACTGTTTCCTGTACATTATGCAAGCTTTAATTTTTTGTTAGAATTCACCCAAAGTATTTATGACACCTATGATAGAAGTGAGAGTATAAAAAGAGGTTTGCATTTAAACACAATCAGAGGGGTTTGGTGGTCTCAAACTTTTCTGTTTGAATCTCCAAATCATTCAAATGATGTCAGCAAAATTAGGGGTGATATCCTGAATTCATGTAGCCTATTTCGATCACATTTGCAAAACAGAAACCTTTGGTAACGAATTATAGAATTTATTGGGGGGGGAGCACACCCTTAGAAGTGTGTATAGTCAATGAGGAAATAAAAGTAAACCCTCCTTTGGTAATAGTGTGATTCTACACTAGATAGGTTGTAAATTTCTGGCTTGAAGTGTTCAGACTTGCGGTGCAGTTGTAGTTATCACAAAGGGTATCAAAAAGAGCTCAGGCTAGTCACAGCACATTCAGTATCCAAAACAACACTGGCACTGTGAGAAAATAAAGTGATTGTGAAGAATTACCTGTATTTGTCATTGTGTGTGACATTGTGCTGCATATCAGGCAGCTTACAGTAACAAAGAAACAGCATTTTTTGCCATCACTACGCTGGTTGCATGACAACTGACATGAACTCTACTAGTGGAAAAAGAAACCTAACCACAAGTCCCCTTAAATACCACTGTAGTAACTAAATGCTGTACCCACACTGGCCTATCAGATGTGTAGCTTCTGTCCAAGTTATCTTCACCCTGCATCAAACAAATAGTGACTTTTTACTTTAGTTTGGACTTTGAGCAAATCACTCACATGACAGATTAGATATTTGTTTTGCAGTCGGCTTGTTACCTGAGCTGAACTGCAAAACGAAGACAACATTTAGGTAGAAAGATTAATACGACAAGTGAGTGACGCATGCAGGTTTGTGAAGACTGACCCATGCAGCTTTACAGTACATGTATGCAGTACATTTTACGTCTCTGACCGACAATACACCTCTATGCGGCGAGTCTTTCACCGTTGACTTTGTCGTGCCGATCGTCATTGATTTTGGCCTCTTGCCTGTTACGAAAGTGCAACCGTGGTTTTGTTTGTCACACGGTGGCGTTCACCTCTACACAGTCAACAGCCTGAGTCATGCATAGTAAAGTAAATATACTCAGTAATGAGATCAATATCACGTAGGAGAAGTTATTTGATGGTAAACAAGACTAAGAGTCTACAGTCACGCTAGGGGCTCTGAAGGGACAGCGGTGCTTTGAGCCAAATGGTAACGTTAGCGTAATGGAGTATAATAGGAATAATGTTTACAATGTTCACTACCTTATCTTAGTGTGTTTGCATGCTAACACATGCTAATTAACACTAAACACAGTGCATTAAGTACAGCTGAGGGATGTCATTCGTTTTGCAGGTATTTCTCACAAACCAAATATTGGGCTAATTAAAATATGGACCTAATGTCGGCGCTAGGGGAAAAGTTCAGTGATCGATAAAGTCATTAGGGATCATTTTCTGTCAACATCAAGTAGATATTTATAACAAATAGCTTAAATTTTAGATTACAGTCTTCTTTATAATGTAAACAAAGAATAATGCACATTAAAAAAAACTTTTATTTTACTTTACTGAGCTTCTTTTGGTACAGATTTTACCATAAAGAAAACAAATTAAAAAATGTCAATGTTGCAGTTTGATTTTATTGTTAGAACAAAACTTCAGTTCAAGTTTGTAGATATAGCTGTGTATCAACTTCAGAAATACTATGGCAATAAGTATATAGGCTACTGTTTACATGTCTCACAGGAGGAAAATCACAGGTGGAACAACTAACATCATTAATTGGCTCTGTTACATTTAAGTGACCCAGTAAATCACGACAGACGGTGAGTCAGCATGCATGATACCAGGGCCAGGGGATTGGTGAACCTAAATGGAATGCAGCCATCATTAATGTTATTAGTTTCACCTGTGCTTCTGCTCGTAAGTCAAAATTCATGCAGTGAAAAAGACCTATTGGTATTGAACATAGTATGACTCACCTCAAGCTCTCAGTGATTTAGATACTTTCAAAGTAGAGGGGCCCAGTATCCCCATAATATTAAGCCTGGATCCCCCTCCGGCCCCCTCATCTGTGGCAAATATTTTCGTATATTTTTTACCCCACATTTTTCCCCAAAGAGGAGAAATTGTAATTAATCATAGCGGTGATTAAATGTAAGTTAGCACTGAATGAGTATTATTGTGTTTACTGTGTGTATCGTTAGTCTTTTGGAGAGCCAAATCTACAGGGGAGGGAAAAGGACTGCATTTATATAGCTCTTTTCTAGTCTTAGCGACCACTCAAAGTGCTTTACAACACAAATCAGCATTCAACAATTCACGCACCCATTCATACACTGGTGGCAGAGGCTACCATACAAGGTGCCACCTGTTCCTCAGGAGCGATAAACATTCACATGTACAGCAATTTAGGGGTTCAGTATCTTGCCCAAGGATACTTCGACATGTAGACTGCAGGGGCCAGGGATCGAACCAACAACTTTGCGATTAGTGGACGGCCTCTCTGCCTCCTGTGGTATGCAATAGTTGTGCTTAATATTTTTTGTACCCCCAAAATCACATGTGGCCCCAGCCTGACCCCCTCATTTGAAATGGTCTAGAACCGCCACTGCATATTTGGTCTGTAACTTGATGTTGTTTAAGATTACACACTTAGTACATCACAGCGAATAGACACTGGATATCTCTCTCTCTCTCTCTCTCTCTCTCTCTCTCTCTCTCTCTCTCTCTCTCTCTCTCTGTGTGTGTGTGTCTCTCTCTCTCTGTCTGTTTGATTTGGGGGAAGTGCTTAGTCAACCCCACAGGCTTTAAAACCAACAGGGGTTTACTGCCTGTGTTTATGTGGGTCACAGGACAGGGAGTGGACAGAGGTAAGTTTGGACAGTGTTTGTTTTTGGGCTCAAATGAATTAATAACTGTCAGTCTTTTATTTTGAGAGGTAAATTATGAAATATACTATAACCAATTGCATTTGATTTGAAGTTTTTGCATTAGAGAGGTATTTTTTTTTCTTTTTCTAAAACGACTCTTATAGTTTTCTAAATAGTTAATAAATCTCAAGCTTTGTTAATGCACTTTTAGCCACTTAATCTGAAGTCAGCAGGTAACCACTGCTTATGGGACATGCAAATACCATTCATGTTGGTCAAACTGGAGCTGAGAGGTTGTTTTCCAGACACTGAGATCAAATTTGTAATGTAAAAAAGTTAAAAGTTATAGTAATTTTAAATCGACTACCAAAAATGGCACGTTTATGTGTTTGTGCAGTCAGTCTGGATGCCACTGTGGCTGTTAATGTCTCTGTCCCAGCCTCTCTTTATCTTTCTGCCTGCCAGCCTGTCTGTCCCGTTTGCCCCCCGACATTCTTCTGTTGTCTGTTGGCTGTTTACCCCATAATAAACTCTTTTTGCAGATTATCTCCACATGCGATGAGAGAGACAATGAGGGTTTACTCTTTTAATTATTCGGGGGATCAGACTGACTGGACATTTGGTTCAGGGCAGGGGAAGCCTGCCAAAGACTGAATCTGCTTTTATCCCAGACTGTGCACGTGCTGCCCTGCACTGTTGTAGTCTACAGACTGCATTCATGGTGATTCCAATTATATACAATGCAGAAGCTTTACGTTTTGTATAGATCTAAGGTTGATGATGACTCACCTTCATTGAATTCATAACTTTTCTTTCTTTAGATTCATGTTTAATTATATGCATGTCTCAAAATATGGTTTATTGGTGTTTAAATTGGTGTTTAAAGGGCTACATGTCTCACCTGTGTGACAGTGTATAAAGTGCCTTTTGGTAACAGAGTACTGGACATCTTTCTCGCCAGGTAGATTGAGTCCAGCCAGCCAGGGAGGGACAATGAGCTCTCTCTCGTCGCTGTGGCTGTACGCGGCCCTGCCAGGTCTACTGTGGGCCTCGCACGTAGGTCTGATAGTGGAGGGGGACAATGACGCCTCCAGGATCTGCAAACCCGCCCCCAACTGGACGATAAAGGGACACTCACCCATGCAAGAGCTGCTGGGAAATGTGGTTGTGGTGGCGCTGCTGAAGGCCAGCTGACAGTTCTGTCTCACTCAGGCCTCCAAGTAAGAAAACAGACTCATATGCAATGTCTAAAATTGACATTTTAAATTAGCAAGATGATTATTTAAAACGTCTTTTAAGGTTGAGAAATATTTAAACATGTTGGGACAATACAAAGATTTGGCCAGAGTTAACCTGAACAGTCCTTTCTTGACAGAACACATTTTGACTTCTCACAGTAGGAAAAGCACAGGTGTAAATAATAAAACTGGTAGAGCACTCTCCAAGGCCAATCCGCTCCAAAATTGAATGGGTTCTTCCGTGGCCCATGCTACACCCTTCCACCAAGTTTCCTGAAAATCGAGCCACTAGTTTTTCCGTAATCCTGCTGACAAACAGACAAACAAACCAACAGATAAACTGGACGCCCGATTCGACTGTTATCAGCCCATTAAATGTGCGCTATCTGTCGCTATAACCATCATAGATGTGGGTCAGTAGGGGCCTGCTATGCCTACATTGTAAAAGTGAAAGTGAAAGTTAAAAGCTGCACATTCTATCACGTTGTAAAACTGCGTGAAACGTTACGTTATGAACACAAACAAAACAGCTTCTTTAGGTTTAGGCAACAAAACCACATAGGTTTAGGGAAAGAGATTGTGTTTAGGTTTAAAATAACCATGTTTGAAAAGTGAAAGTGAAAATTAACGCTTGGGAAAACAAAGACAACTACACCAGAAAGCCCTGTGTCTTGTGTCCCATCCATCGTCCCTAACCTCCACCCCATATGGAGTTTCATGCTGTTGATACTACAGCACCTGACTTCTGCTTCTGTTCCTGCCATATTTACTATGGTAGCTGTCGTCTTCTTTTATTCCTTCAGTCGTTGATTGACCATGTGAATAGATGATAATACCTACTAGTGGGGCCCTACAGACCCACACCTATGAGGCTTATAACTACTGCTAATGCACATTTAATGACTGGATCGGGTGAACCAGAAAGGCAGTTGGAGAGTGTAGGCCTCCGCCAAAGCTATTTCCACAAATTGAAGTGCTTCTTTCTTGGCCAATGCTACGCCCTTCCACCAAGTTTCAAGAAAATCGGACCAGTAGTTTTTCCATAATCCTGCTAACAAACCAACAACCTCCTTGGCGGGGGTAACAAACCAAACCGAAAACATAACCTTGTTGGCGGAGGTAATGAATGGTGTCTGAATTCCATTCAGCTGCCTCATTTTCAGGGTCCTGGTATTGTACATGCTGGCTCACTGTCACAAACTGTTGTTGCTTTCTGGGACACTTGGACACATCAGACTTTTTCTTACTTCCTCTCTTTCTCTATATCTGTGGTTCTGTAGGATTGGAGGCCTGCGTGACAAGCTGAACCGCAGCAACCTGACAGGGGTGTCTTTTATGATAGTAAATGAGCGCGACGCTCAGTCCAGAGCCATGTACTGGGAGCTGAAGAGAAGAGCGCCCCCTGGTGTCCCCGTCTACCAGCAGACTCCCTTTCAAGATGACGTGTGGGAGGCTCTGGATGGCGACAAAGATGACTTCCTGGTCTATGATAGGTAAGGCTTCTTCAACACATGTAGACCAAATTATGATATATTTTTAATGTCACAACTCCAGTAGGTCTTATAGCTCTTAGATGAGTGCGAACATAAAATGCATACAATATTACCCCCGGGCCCTTTGGCTTGCCACTTTTTAGGGTCTCAAACCATGATTTTGACATCACACATTGTAGGAAATACTAAAAAAAGAATTTGTTTTGAAAGGGAATGGCATGGTATTTGAAAGGAATTTTAGAGGTAAAAAACGTTTCATTTTTAATGCATCATATTGTGAAAAGGAACCAAGAAAGAAATTGCAGTGATTCTCATCTACATTATGATTCTCTCACTCTTTTTCTCCTTTTCCTCCAGGTGTGGTCTGCTCACCTTCCACATAGTGCTACCTTACAGTTTCCTGCATTACGTCTACGTAGAGGCTGCAATCAGAGCCACTTATCATAAAAACATCTGCAATTGTACTGTGAGTAATCACAACACACACAAGTGATTTTCAGTGTTTAGTATGAAATACTCTCTCATACCCCCTTTTAGTTAAAGGTGCAGTGTGTAGGATTTGGCAGCATCTAGCAGTGAGGTTGCAGATTGCAACCAACTGATACGTCTCCCGTGTGCCAATCGTGTTACGGTAATCGACGCAAAAGCTTGAAGCCAATGAGGAAGTTCCTTAAACTTGCATCCTTTCTAACAACCAGCAGGGGGCGACTCCTCTCGTTGCAAAAAGAAGTCTGAAGTCTATGAGAAAATGAGCCTACTTCTCACTCTCGCTAGTTTCAAGTCTTCTTCAATACAGCATGATGTTCATTTAGTAAATTATGGTCCCATTTAGAGTCAAATAGGCCATAAAGCAGGGGATGCTTTAGGGCGTGGCCACCTTGTGATTGACAGGTCGGTACTACGGCGTTGTCCGGTCTGGGAGTTGTCCGTGTTTTCATCTTACTACTTGAACACTTTCACAGTGTGTTTTCAGTTCATGAAAGTTATATTCTAACCTTTTTGGTCGCCTAAAAATGTCTTATTCAGCGTGTGGTTGTACTTAGCTCCACCCTCTCGTGTCACTTCTGGTTGCAAAAAAACAAGATGGCGACAGCCAAAATGCCAAACTCGAGGCTTCAAAACAGCAGTCCACAAACCAATCACGATGACCGCAGATTCGGCGTTTTTTCACATTAAACTCGATAAAATTAGAGTTGAGTTCGACCAAAGCACAATGATTGTTGGAAAGAGTAATGACGATGGTTTAGGTGAGTTCTATTTTGTTTCTGTCCAGTTTGAATGAAGTGTTTTGTGATGCTCCGCTACAAAAATACACGTGGATGATGACGCAAGCTGAACGGAGAGGAGGGGGGGCGGAGGTCTGCGCTCTACGAGTGCCATTCTAGTTAATATTATATTCCATTTCTGCGAATATATCCCCCTAAATGCTACACACTGCTCCTTTAAAGCTGCACTTGACGGACTACACTTGCAAGTTGACGGCATAATATGTCAGAATGACTTGTTCTGCTGCCCTCAAAGTGGCCAAATTCATGCAAACTACGAAAAACAGAATATCATTATAAGACGTTATTTTATCTTTCCCAGGCTAATTCTACTTTATCAAGTGGCAAGAATGAGACAACTACAATGCCCACAAGTCAACTGGACACTGATGAGCCAGAGGTGGTAGAGCTAGCTCCTGGGACGACTCATCACCACAGCCATCATCATCATCCTCACCCTCATGGTTCTCATCAACACCAACACCATCATACTGATCGTCAGAACCAGTCCCAACATCAGCAAGAGACAAGGCGGAATAAAACTGTTCATCCTCACGATCACGATCACGATCACGATCACCATCACCATCCTCAGCATCATCACTCTCATCATCATCATCATCATCCTCAGCAGCAGCAGTCTGGCAACCACAGTCATCATGGCGGGACGGAAGTGGATAATTAGGATGCCAATTACATTCCGAGTGTTTTTACTTGCTTCTCTCTTCTTATTTAGTATTTTACTTTTGGTGAAATGTTTTTACTTTGACGGCAGAACATACACAGCAGCACGCTGAGCGGTGGAATCTGTTTAAGCAGTAATCAGATTTGGGGTTTCTTTGCCAGCATCTCCACACCTCCGTCCTCTGTGTGGATAACATAACCAGTGCCACCCTGTCTCGTCCCATTAATGAAGTCTACGGTGTAAAACCTGCCTGCAGGAGCCTGTAGACGGATGTGTGCGGAGAGGTCGGATGTGCTGACGGTTACTGTCAGACCAGACAGAGTCGGAGGATGTTGAGCACTGCTGGTGAGCAAATCTCAGTCACGTTACTGCCCAAACATTTTTCCTTCCGGTTCAGTTTCTGCTTCTGTCAATCTCGTGCAGGATCTTGGAGTGATATGCTGTGCTACTACATCAATATAACAAGAGTTTCAAGTGCTGGCCTGTATTCATTAGAATGTGTGCAAGCATTTTTGGGTATTAATATACTAATCCAAATAAATCATGAGATATTATTAATCACACCAGAAACACATTTTTTTTTTCATCTGTACTCGTATTATATGCAGTATTACTCCATTTAATCAGTTTTGCACATTTGCTGTGGATTTGAAACTTTGCTACTTCCGATTAATTACCTGAATATAGAATTAACCTGTTTATTGTTATTCTTCATTAAAAAAGCGTCTCTTAAAAAGCGTTAACGACTAATTTATATCTCTTTCTGTGACTTGTGTAAGGCCTGAACAGTTAATTTAACTGGAAATGGGAGGTTATTTTGTCCTCTTTTCAAAATGGCTGGTGTATGCGGGGTAACAGGAATAAGACCCAAAATGCAGACTAGGCAGGCAGACTGATATGATTTATTGCAGCAGATAAACAGGCAGGTACATCCAGAACAGGTAACCAGAAAAAACAAAACAGATCAGATGGTACTCAAAGGCATGAGGCATACAGCAACTTTGACAAACTAGCAAGGAGTGTGTGAAAAAGGGCTGGTTATGAACAGCAGGGCTGATGAGGGAAAGTGGGAACAGGTGCGTAGGTGGGCGGGCATGTCAGGTGATCTGAGGGCATCTAGTGGATGGTTGGAGGATGGCAGGTTTGGGGAGTGTGAGGAGTGTGCATAGCTTGGGACTGGAGATAGGGACCGAGAGCCAACTAACCAACTAGAAAGTCCTCATGACAAAATGAGAGCAATTCCTTTTCACAACAGAGAGACATTAAAGTAACATTACAACATTTTGGAAAATTGTCTTATTTGCTTTCTTGCTGAGAGTTAGATGAAAAGATTGTTACCACTCTCATATCTGTCATATCAGCCAGCCTGGCTCGGTCCAAAAGTAATAAAAAAATCCACCAACCAGCACCTCTAAAGATCACTATTAACAAGTTACATCTTGTGTGTTTGATCCGTACAAATAACCAAAGTGTAAAAATGACAAGCTGTGGTTTACGGGATTATTTTCTTGACTAGGAGCAGTAACTTCCTGAAGTCTCCGCTGGTTGCCTGGCAACTTAGTGACAACCCAACTCCAGGAACTGACTATGCCCACAGTCCGGTACATAACCCCCTGTAAAACCACAACTTGATGATTTTACACTTTGGTTTTTGTACAGATTTAACAAAGTCAATATAATGTCATTCATCGGTGAGATATTGAGATGCTGGGACGTTACCTTCGGACAGAGCCGGACTAGCTGTTTCCAGTCTTTATGCTAAGCTAAGATAACCGTCTGCTGACTCTTCTTATCTAACTCTCAGCAAAGAAGTGAATAAGCACATTTTCCAAAATGTCAAACTATTCCTTTAAGAGTTTGTAAACTTTGCTTACTTTGTCTGTTATATGAAAAAAAAAAAAAAGAGATCAACAAACATGGAGACAAAATGAGTTTAAAAAGAGTTAAAACACAGGATTGAACCCACTGTCCCTCAAATGACTTCTGTCTATTTCAGTTTACAGAACTCAGCAGTGACATCCTCACCTAAAAGCCAGAGTCCAGCACAGAGAGGCTGAGTGAATGTGGTCTGGACTCTGTGGAGGAGAGTCATGGTTTCAGAGACGCTGTAGAAGGACAGAACACCTGCACTGTGATCCAGGTACACTCCTACTTTGGGGGACCGAGGACCTGAGACGTGGATTTTGACATTGTTGTACCAAAATCTATAACTGTTTTGGTCACAATCTAACGCCCAAGATTTATCATTCCATCCAAACAAACATTCATTCGCCCCCCCTCTTCTCTTGATACTCTTGTATGCGACTGCTACATAAACTTCTCTCCCTCTCCACTCCACCTCCCAGTAACAACGTCCAGTCAGACTCTCTCTACTCAGGACCTGACGAATCCCAGTGAATCTGTCTGGGTGACTAGAATAAGACTGATGTTGCATCATAAATGTTGCTTTTCTGTTCTCCTCAGATAATAACAGCAGTGTGTTTGCTGTGTTTGGATCCAGTGTTATTTCACGTGAATATTTCAAGAATCCAGCTCTGGTCTTGGGCTCTGGTTGTGACAGTAAAACATCCACTTCAGTCACTGTCTGTGAGACGTTTGTCCATTTCTCACTCAGAATGTCCTGTAGTTTATCTCTGACTTCTGACACAGCCGCCGTCATGTTCTCAAAGTAGCTCAAAGGACGGATATTGATGCTGGATGTAGATTCACTGAGTGGTGACAGTGATGGGTAGTTGAGTAGAAACTGATTGTGATCCTCTGTGTGTGACAGCAGCATCATCTCAGCGTCTCTCCTCTTCAGCTCAGTAATCTCCTGCTCCAGCTTCTCCTGAAGCTCTTTGACTCGACTCACTTCACTTTTCTGCTGGGATCTGACCTGCTGCTTCACATCAGAGCTTCTTTTCTCAATGAGACGGATCAGCTTGGTGAAGATCTTCTCACTGTCATTCACTGCTTTATCAGCAGAGCGATTGACAGCCTTCACCTCCTGTTGGAGCAGCTTCACATCTTTCTCTCTGTCCTGGATCCTCTGCTGGATGTTGAGTCGACTCACCTCCAGCTCTCTCTGCCTCTCAGTCCTTTCTGCTGCAGCTGAGACGGTGTCGTGGCCTTTATGTTCATCCACAGAGCAGAGATAACAGATACACTGCTGATCAGTACGACAGAACATCTTCATCACCTCGTCGTGACGAGAGCAGATGTTCTCCTGGAGCTTCTTGGAGGGCTCCACCAGCTTGTGTTTCTTTAATTGAGCCACATCGTAATGAGGCTGAAGGTGTTTCTCACAGTAAGAGACTAGACACACCAGACAGGACTTGAAGGCTTTCAGTTTCCTACCAGTGCAGACATCACAGGCCACATCCTCAGGTCCAGCATAGCAGTGATCAGCAGGAGCAGCTCGGAGTCCAATCTTCTTCATTCCCTCCACTAAATCTGCTAACGTGGTGCTTTTCATCAGGACAGGCCTCGATGTGAAGGTCTGCCTACACTGAGGGCAGCTGTAGATCTTCTTCTCACCCTCTCGATCCCAGTGGGTTTTAATACAGTTCATGCAGTAGCTGTGTCCACAGGGAATAGTCACCGGATCCTTCAGTAGATCCAGACAGATCGAACAAGAGATTGTTTCCTGCTCCAGCTGAACTCCTTTCTGCGCCATTTCACCTCTCAGTGACAACAACTCTCTGAGTTTCACTTTCCTAGAACTGAAACTAGTTTGAGCTCTGATCTAAACAACATGTGTTATGCAGTGAATGGGGCCTGTCAGCTCTTGCACTTCACCACCATGTTGGTTACACCCTCCTTAAAACTGCAGATCTGAAGGGGAGGGAACAAGGAAATAAACCGGCAGCGTGGAGCTGTCGTGTTTGAGAGCAGGACGAGCAGGGAGGAGTTATCAACCTATGATTCATTCCAGGAAGCAGAGGTTGTGAATTTTAACTCTGTTCGTTCCAATACCCATAATACCATACTATTTAGTATGACAGAAAAATATTTAGTATGTCCCAATACATAGTATGTCAAATGCAGTATGTCAAAAATACCAGGATGTCTTACTACATCTGGTCGCATTTTGCAGAATGCAAGTAAGCATGCTTTTCTGGCTGTTCTGACCCACAATCCTCTGCACAGCAGATATATGAGCAAGAGGGTCAAAGGTCAAGGTGAAGTAGTATGTTCCAATACTGCATTTAACAGTGCACACTTTGTAAGGGCAGCTGCAATGCGATGCAATTTGTAACATAGCCTCATTTTCCTCATTTACAACGAAGCCTCGGTTAAAACCTGCTCCACATTTGAAAACATTTAAGTTTTAAGTTTTAAAATACTTCTTGGTAATGGCTCCATGTTTCTCTGACTCATCCTCAAATTCAGTCCAATTTTCTTCTACTGATTAAAACAGCTGTCTGACAGTAGGTTAATGGAGTTATCAAACTAAACTGTCTTAAAATCCACAAATTGCTGAATGATAACAAAACAACAAAATAGAATTTCAGAATATCGTATACTGAGTCAAACCAGCATTTCAAACTTCAGATGGGTTTCAACAAATGAAGCTTGTGCCTAAATTCAGTCAGGAAGACTAGGGGTGCAATCTCATTCATTCTCATTCATTCCGGGTCTCTCATGGGCTTTTAATATGTCAGCTGATTATGGGCGTCTCACTTTTCAGTGACCAATCAGATCTTGCCATATTTCCCTAAACCAATCACATTGTTGCTGTCAAAAGTTTAAAAACCGTTCTCCTCTATGCTGTTTTCAGTGTCAGTATTCACCACAAACGGATGCGACACTCCACCACCCCATCACCTCCAGATTCATCACATCAGAGTAATCCTGCTCCACTTCATTCATCGGATCCGCATCAATCTTCACTACCACCATCACCAGTGTCTAGACCCGAGGGGAATAATCCTAAATCCTACTACAGCCTCACTTCCCCCTTATTATTTCACATTGGGTCTAAATCGCCAAAGACTGTTACTATTCATAATTCGTGCACTTTGTAATAAATCACCATTCAATTCATACGAGTCTCTCCTGATTGAAATATCATCAAACACGTTTTTTGCTGCAGCTCTGAATCCAGAAAGACGATGTTGGAAAGCTAGCATAATTTGAAAGTAGCATTGCCTCAGGAGCTCCGTCAGCTTTTTCACAGCTAATCAAGAAAGATCGCACTCAAATGTTTTATTTTCATGATACCCTTACAATTATTAAAGATTTACGGATAGTTTTAAAAAAAACTGTTCGTATTAAAGTTTCACCTTGAAATAAAATCTTCTTCAAACACACCGTGGTCAGGCAGGTTAGGGCCGACGGCGGCACAACGGGAACACAACGCAAAAAACTAGGGAACTGAGATTTAGCTGCAGACACTTGACCTGCTATGCTAGAATAAAGGAACACACCGCCATATGTCATGCTGGACACACACACACACGCACACACACACACACACACATAGAGAGAGAGGACAGGTGGATTACCTCAGTGCTGCTTAACACATGGCTGAGATGCAGCATGCTTTGACTGAGGAGAGCTGAGGAGAAACATTATATACAGCCACCATCAGAATGAAGGTAAGGCCGCTACGGTTATTAACAGATAATACAACTTAGTTCATTGGTTGTCGTCATTTCCCATGATTACTTGCATGCAAGGTCTTTGTTTAAACACCAGGTTGAATTAACAGTACAGTATCAGTTTACTGGTTCTTGTAAAGTACTGCTGATTGCTGAGGTGGCTGCTTGATGATTGAAACCATTCTGCTGCTACAAATTCCCAATAATTCATATCTTCTTTCTTGTCTTTAGCAACGCTGTATTGTTAAACCTGTTGGATAAACCCCAGCAGGTTGTAGGAGCCCGGCCATGTTAGGGATTTTCCCAGTAAATCCCAGCGAGGAAGCTCCTGGAAGAAGCTAAACTACTTATCCCTGTCCACACGGCCCGCTGCGTCTACCAACACATTATCATCAGTGCTTTCACTCACATTCAGTGGTGGAGTCTCAAACATGGATGGAAAAATGTCTCCCCTTTTAAGAGACACATCGCTCACAAATTGGTGGATAAACTGGAGAGCGAATGGACTTCCTGATGTGTTACTTTTTGAAAGAAACAAGAGAACAGATAAAACAGATAATAGGCTCGCACTTCCTAAATTAGGAGTAACAAAAATGGCAAAAGAAGACATTTACAAATCGTAAATTTACATTACATTTACATTACATTATGCTCCCAGGAAGACACAAAAATGACTCGATATTACTGACTTAATAATTATATTCCGCTATTTCCCAATAGCCGGTGATTTATTTAACACATTTCCAAGGAAAAGAATACAAAGTTAATTGATATGCTTTATTTCCATGTCTGCTAGTAATTAGATGATAATTAGCAAATAACTTCTTTGAAATTTCTTTAAAAAACTCCCTGAATCATGACATTAGCTACCAGGTTACATTTGTGCAGACAATAAGTCACCCAGTGGTGAGATCTGTGTCTGATCAGAAGTGTCTTCTTCTGGTTTTCCACCTCCGATCTCAAACCTAAGGGCCCTATTTTAACGATTATATGCTATTTTAGCATATAATTATTAAATAATGTTTATAATAAAGTAATTTTTGATAGATTTTTAGGCAAATATTGGGGTAATTTGGCAGTACTTCCAAATAAATTTCAAATAGGTTACTTGCTAATTATCTCCTCATTACCATGAAATTTACAGACCTGTAAAATGAAGTGGTACCCCTAATTCAAAGATATTTAGTAAAAAAATTTATCCAAAATAGCCTTTAAGTGTAATTTGTGTGTATTTTTTTAATGTAAAACTGGTCATTAATAGCCCTATAATTCCCAGAGACAATACCAAAGACTGTGTCGGAGTTTCTATATTTATAAAACCTATATTATATACTGTAAAGGAAGCTGAAGGAGAGGAAGTAACTGACCTGTTGTGTGCAGAGCATTCATCTGCAAACACTAGATGGCAGCACTGTCGCATGTTAATCACATGTGGCAGCTCGTCACCCTGTCGTCCACATTAGGCAGCCATTCATCAAGGGGATTATTAGTTATTATCCATTATCAAGAGATATACGTTTGGATTAGTGCAACATAATCCTTGAACTATAATCCAGATCATCTCTGGGTGGTTTAATCAAATTTGCAGAAGGGTGCTAAGATGATGTGGAGGATGTCGCTTATGAGCATATGAAAAAAACAGTCAGTTGTTTTTAAAAAATGCTGATACACAATGCAGTATTGACTTCTAACATCCCATCCCATTCCATCCAGATTTACTTATTTACCTTCTTATTGGCTCTGATGGAGTTTGCAGGACCGAAACCTTTGCAGAATACAACATTAAGACTAGAATATTAGAAAAATAACTACTTCTGCTACTGATGTATGCATCAATAGTACCATTTGATATAAGAAAGAACATGCAAAGTCAAATAGAGTCAATAAAATCAAATAAAAAAATAGAATCGCATGTTTAAAATTCCAATTGCAATTTTGTATGAAAACATTTTTGACCTGTTGGAGGCATTTTATGAATGACACAAATAGCAACAATGTTTTAGTCCAGTTCAGTGATTAAAGTTTCTCCTGCTCACCTGTATCCATCTCAGGGTTTCCAGGCTCTCGCCATGTGGCAGAAATTACAATTATTCTACAAAAGGATTCTGGGAAATGGAGGCAAGCCTTTTTCACTTTATCAAACTCATGTATTTCAGTGATATATTGTTGGATATTTAAGTCGAACATTAACACAATCTCTTTGCTTTTTTCTCTTGCCTTCTCTCTGTCTAGACAAGAGGACGGACGGTTGGCCGCTGGTCTACTCTCCTCTGCCGATCAGCTTCATCTTCCTGTGCTACCTGGTCATTGTATGGGTGGGACCAAAGCTGATGGAGAAGAGGCAGCCAGTCAACCTTAAACCCATCCTGATAGTTTACAACTTTGCCATGGTCTACCTGTCTGCATACATGTTCTATGAGGTAATACTGTACTGAATATATGCTCCCAATTTCACATTTAGCAACTAATGCCAGTTACGTACTGGAAAAAGTTATCTTATGTAACAAATATACTCATTTTTACTCAAAACACAATCTTTTCCTAAACCTAACCAAGTAGTTTTGTTATGTAAGTAAACCTAAAACTATGTAGACTAAGGTGATAGTATGTTGACAGCGTTGAGTTTCACAGCTTGTCTATGTTGCCCCCAAGTGGCAAAAAAATAAATGACTGCAGGTTTAACAGGACAAAAATCCTCCTTAGCTGTGAGGTCAGACAGATGTAAAGTGATTTCACTGACTCACAGCCAATTCGTGTGTGACAAAATGGGATGAAAGGTGCTGATGGAGAGATGAAATGCAGCTTTTGTCTTTCCAGTTTACAGCCTCTGCCTGGTTGTCCAGATACAGTCTGCTGTGCCAGCCAGTCGACTACAGCGACAGCCCTCTGGCCATGAGGGTAAATCTTTTTTTACTGCATCGTTTTTTATGCAACAATTTATTGATAAAGCTCCACTCTAGAATTTGATTTATGCATCTATTGATGACCAAAATATTCAATAAAAGTACCTGACAAAATATCAATGTGTGTCCTAAAATGACAGTTTAAAAGACAACATATGTTTCTCCCCTGTTGTGCAGATGGCCAGAGTGTGCTGGTGGTTCTACTTCTCTAAAGTTATAGAGCTCTGTGACACTGTGAGTATGAAAACACCGGAAAAAAAAAAGAGTTATTTTGATTTTTAAGAGTTCTATTTGTTATTTAAAACTCACAAAATATGTACAGCAACTCCCAAATAAAGTGACAGATCTTTTCAAACATGCGTGTATTTCTGCAACTGCAGTGCTTCCATATGTAAACACAAGATCTTACAGTATGCCTGATTTTGTGTGTGGGTTCAGATATTTTTCATCCTGAGAAAGAAGAACAGTCAGCTGACCTTCCTCCACGTCTACCATCACGGCACCATGATCTTCAACTGGTGGGTCGGGGTTAAATATGTGGCTGGTGGGCAGTGTGAGTATACTCGCCATGCAACTCTATCAACCCAGTCTCACAAAAAATGTCATGAAAATAGAATAAATAGTGCAAATGATGTCTATTTACAGGAGAACACACACTTTTAGACACATGTGCTCAAGGGTATAATATGTAATACTCATCCTGTGTATGTATCCATAGCTTTCCTGATTGGTCTGATCAACTCCCTGGTCCATGTAGTGATGTATCTGTACTACGGCCTGACATCTCTGGGGCCGAACATGTCCAAATACCTCTGGTGGAAGCGCTACCTCACCTCCCTGCAGCTGGTCAGTATTTACCTATGTGTGTGTGTGTTAGTGTGTGTGTGTGTTTGTGTGTGTGTGTGTGTGTGTGTGTGTGTGTGTGTGTGTGTGTGTGTGTGTGTGTGTGTGCGTGCATGTATGTGTGTGTGTGTGTGCGTGCATGTATGTGTGCACATGCATGTATGTCCAAGCTCTCTGTGGTAAATAGACCATTTACCAGTGCCGTTTTGAGGAGAGGGAAATAATTTGCACTCTCATTAACCCCAATTTCCTCTATTAAGACAGCTCTAGTCTGTCATTATTTTCATTTCAATTTCTTCCTACTGTATGCCATCTCTCATCTTTTGAACCACGTATCAAAGATGAAAGTTTTAACCATCGCTGTAGTGATGAAGAGGATTGTTGCCATGGAGATGATGGCCAACCTGAATGTTTAGTATTGGAACGGGAGAAAGGAATCATAGCCTCATGTTTCTTACGCTTTTTTTGTTAGAAATTACAATACAGGGATAGACGCTAATATTTTTCAAGCACTGGCCCCATGGGCCACCAAGCCCCTAAATTTGTTGGCCATAGTACATTTTTGTTGGCCCAAATGTGAGCTTATGTAAAAACAATGCAGAAAAGACAATTTAACGCAACTTAACACAACTTTCCGGACATTAAATTTGTATAAATGCTAATATGTAATTATTGATTTAGATTGAAAAATCAAGTTCTTTGTTCTCTCACAATCTATTAGTCAACACACTACAAAAGATACAGTATCTTTTTTGCATAAAAACACACAATTCAAATTCAATTCAACATCATAATGTAACTCAATGGAACCTCCGTAAATGTTAGCAGTTAGCTCCATTATTGAGCCAATCAGGACTGTGCTGCCCACCGGCTGCTAACAGCTAACAGTGATTAGAGAGCATTAATGCTGATCTCCCGATCGCATTCCTAAAGAAAACTCCACATTTCAACTTCACAAATCAGCTGTTCCTCATCCATTGCAGGGATTTCAGAGCAAGCAACAGGAATGAATAGAAACAGGGCATACGACAAAAGTTCAGACGCACTCTGCGTCGCTGTGCATCTCTGTGCATCGCTGTGTCGCTCGCGGCCAGTTAGGACACTCCAATAAAAAGCAATGCAATCAAATAGATCTTTCGCTGACGCTCTTTTGTGTCACATTCAGTACAGAGTTTATGGTTAAGACAGACACCATAATCTCACTGAGACATGCAGTCTCATTCTTAAGGGGGACCTGATAAAACTTGGTGGCCACAGGAGGCCACCTACGGCAGATATTTGGTGGCCACAGAGTAACTTTTTGTGGCCACGGGCCACTGGGCCATGGTTAATGTAGAATCCTGCAATAACTGAAATTCACCCCAGAACGTTTGAAAAGACAATTCAAAAGACAACTTTATAAAAGACTTGCAAACCAAAAGTTCTATAACTTTTGCCAGGTGATAGCCAAAAAGTTACATCTACCGCATCTAGCCTAGTTGTCACGTACACAGCACTGAAAGATTGTATGTAAACAATTAACAAAAAACAAAACAAACAGAAGCACTTCCTCCTGGAGATTGGGCCAAATGGAATGGAAACCAATAAAGTGAGCAATCTGTAATGGTTGCGGCCTTTCTGAATGGGTCTATGTATTGAGGGAGAAATACTTGTCTTACTCCCACCTTCTCTATGAAAACCCCAAAGAGATAAAGATGAAACAAAAGCTATAAGGAGAGGACATGGAAAAAAAACAGGGATGTATGAAAGTCAACAGTGAAAAGAGAGGAAGGGAAATGGCCCACAACTGACAGTTTATAAGAAGTGCAGAAAAGTTGACTAACATCATGTTGGGTTCTTGATAAAAACACAAACTTCCATTTTGAAAAGCTCCCCGGGGAAAAACTTTCTCTTATCAGAAACACATAATTTTGTCCTCTGCATTCATCCAGCATGTGGAAAGCTTTGATGACTCAAAACTTTTACTGCAGCAGTAATTGTCACAGTAGGTAGCATTTTCTGTAAAAGGTGAAATCAAAGTCTTCATTTTGCAGAATTACAGCTGTAATTTGCATGATGCGTGTGCCTGCGTCTGACAAATTATGAGTTCAACTTCACAATCTGAGTCTGATTCTCAGTGACGTCAATACATCCTCTTACAATTATTCCTTAATAAACTGCATTTTGGATGTAAAAGATCATAATTACATATGGTTATTAAAATGTTGTCATTCTTTGCTTCTGAGGTACATTTGATGTCATATTCTCCGTACTTGTTATTGAATACTGCCCAAGACAAAAAAAAAATGTTCTTGAAATCATTTTGGAAGCTATTGTAGACGTCCAGCCAGGAAGGACATATTACTCTGCCAGTGTTATTTCAACAAAAACCTTTGTCCATCAGTTTATTCCACATGCTTCATTCACAGTTAAATACTCTTCACTTCAGTTGAACCCTGCATGACTAACACATTCAAACATGCCTTTCTTGTTTTGAGCATTTTTTTTTTTCAGCTGGCACCGGCAGATTAACAGATCAGAATTCAAATTTGTTCAACTAAGGCCGTGAAAATTTGCATAGCCAGTCAATAGAAAAGCAGTCCTTTTGGAAATGGAGAAGTCATTATCCTAGCGATGTGCCATCACCTTATGTTCTTTGTACAATATCAAGCCAGGCAGAAACACTGTACTGGTTAAGCCCAATTTTAACCCCAAATTGGTCACCCCGGACTAATTTTACAATTGGGCTAAGTCTGTGCCAGATCGGTTGCCGTTTGACATGCAGTTCCGGTCACGGTGCCTGATAAATTGCCTGAACGCTCAACGAACCAGCTGTAGGAGGACCTGATGGATTTATGGCATGTCAAACATTTTGGTCAGTGGTTATTTAAAAGCAAGCATGGGTCAATTCGAGCAGCAACGTTGTGGCTGGTCAATGGATCCGTGAACTGTGAGCATGCAGTAGAAGTTGCAGGTTCTGGCCGTGCAGAAAGGCTTAAAATTAAAATGTGTAGTGTGAGTTAACATAATTTACAAGATTATTAACAGTGCATAGTGTCTGATAACCTTTACACAAACGGACTGCAAGCTGCAGCATTGCTCTGAAGCAGTTTACAGTTTGTGACCTCCATTTATGTGACATCACTTAGTTTTTTAGGTCTGAATGTGGGGACATTTTGTTGGACGGAGGGCTAATATGACTCCACCTTAAAGCCA
Source organism: Sebastiscus tertius (assembly GCA_916701665.1). Classification (NCBI taxonomy): domain Eukaryota; kingdom Metazoa; phylum Chordata; class Actinopteri; order Perciformes; family Sebastidae; genus Sebastiscus; species Sebastiscus tertius. Next base: position 27,141 of record CAKAOH010020870.1, read on the forward strand.
ATCACACACCAAATTATTACCTCTTTATCCTTCACCATATATCCATCCAGGACATGACTGGATCAACATGAGAGCTATGTTCAAGTCCATCCCTTGCCCATAACTAAATTATTCAACATTCAATATTTGTGCCACTACTGGGAATGCAATATTATATTGAGCAATAAATCTGTATCATGTTATTAGTATCTGCTGGTTAAATCTTTGCTGGGTCTTCTGTGTCTATGTGCCATTTGAGTTATTGCTAGGAAATATCCAGCTGGCCCCTTGAAAGGGACTTCAGTCGTAAAATAGCCTTCAGATGGAGAGATGTCTGATAATCTTTCTGGAGAACTTCAGATAACGGACTGTTACACTTGAAGAAATATTAGAAAACTTTTGTGTGTGTACTGTATGTGTGTATGTCAGATTTATTTATTTATTTATTTTTTGACAGACAGAAAAACAGGGACAGGAAGTAGGAGTCAGGGCAGGGAAAAAAGATTCATTATTAAACTCGATGAAATTAAACAAACTTGAAAACAAGGGGTGCAACGGTACACAGAAGTCACGGTTTGGTTCATACTCTGGTTTAGGAGTCACGGTACGGTGTGAGTTCTCAGCAGATTATTTTTTTTAAATTTGGTCCGCTTTAATTTTTGCGCTGTGAACCAAACCAGACTAAATAGAAAAAGAACCAAAAAATAGCAATTTCACTCTGTTTCGGACTAGCTAAACGGACTATGGCTTGTGAAAGCGCCCTTAGTGTCTGCTAGTTTATTCATGTGTCTCCCTGTTTCATTGATTTGCTATATTTTTCTGTGAGCTTCTGTCCTTCTCTCTTGGTCTCTCTTGGCTTAACAGTCCAATGTCTTTGTGATTCATAATTATGCGCCATATGACACAATCCTTTGTTAATTTGAGATTGTGATAATTGTCACTACATGTTGCTGTTGTGGGAGTCTGGTACGGTTGGCAGTCATAAAGTCAATTCCTTTGACAGCGTCCATGAAATAACAACAGGCGTCACAGATATGAAATCTGAGACCACCTGCCATGAGTAACAGCTTTTGGAGAGTTCTTCAAGGACGGAGAGATGAAGAAAATCCTCTAAAGTAAGAAGGCTTTCCCAGCATTTCTTCCTCAAGAGAGTTGTTTTCTGGTTATGGTAAGACTAAGGTGCTACGTGTCTTTTGTGGTGAGAAGTCTGGTCAGTTTATTAATTTCTGTAATGATCTTAAGCTTGTAGTGCTGTTACTATAGTCACCAGTGTGTGTGTGTGTGTGTGTGTGTGTGTGTGTATTGATGACTCCTTGGGCGGTGCTATATAAGCTTCAGAGGTATCCAGTTAATAAACATATTTATTGCTAATGCCTCGACTGTCCCTAGTAAGCCATGAAAGCACCTTTAACCACACACACACAATCCCCTTGGTTTCCATAAAAGCACACTTTAATCACATTATTAACCTTATTACAGTTTTTTTTTAACCTTTTATTTTTCCCCCTAACAACCCCACTGTATGCCAGGTGAGAAAACACCTACTGTACAAATGTGATGTGCATATTTTGTTCCACATAGGCCTGACTGAAGACCGTCACACTACAGTGCTATTCAAGTAACTCGCTCATTTCAAGCATTCAGTGCTCATCAATCATTTCTGAAGGGATCAATCTCCATGGAAAAATGAAAAAGGAACTCTACTGAGACTAATGATACTTCCCACAAGTGTCTACGAGAAATGGTTCATGAGTTACGAAAGAGGTTGTGTCTTACGGATCGGGGTCAGGGCTAACCAACACCATTAAACAGGAACTCTCTGCTGAGACTAATGGCACCTCCGACAAGTGTCCACGAGAAACGGTTCATAGGCCAATATTTCATCATCAGATTTTTTTAATACTATATTTATATATTCCAATGTAACAATTGTCTTGGAGTAACTCATTAAATGTTTATCTAACCGGTTGAATGAATGAATTTCTCTTATTATTTACCAAAATGTGGATGCCTGCA
>CAKAOH010020870.1:29155-47132 GCA_916701665.1 Sebastiscus tertius
TCATGAGTTACGAAAGAGGTTGTGTCTTACGGATCGGGGTCAGGGCTAACCAACACCATTAAACAGGAACTCAGTGGCACCTCCGACAAGTGCCCACGAGAAACAGTTCATCATCAGATGTTTTAATACTATAATTATATATTCCAATATAAAATTGTCCTGTCTAACGACACAATGGAGTAACTCATTAAATGTTTATCTAACCGGTTGAATGAATGAATTTCTCTTATTATTTACCAAAATGTGGATGCCTGCACAGTTGAACTGCACCAAAGTATCAGTGCAAACTTCCTCGCTGAATACCCGGGGATCTGAATTTAATCTCAAAATGATGGAAGATTATTTATGCTGAGGATGGAAGGCTTGAGGGACAAACCATCTCATCTCTTTCTTATCTGCCACACAGCATTAAACTGTCTGCAAAACCTCACCTGAATTAAACCTTGCACTCTGGGAGAGCAACATGTATTTATCTGACAACTTTAGTTTACAAATTAATTTTGCACAAAACATATGAAGAGTTTATAAAATGTGATTTGTGTGTTTTGTTATAAATTAAACTAAATAACAAGAGTGCAATTGGCAACTATTTTGATAATTATTAAGTCACTAACTAACATTTCATGATTTCAACTTCTCAAATGTGAAGATTTGCTGCCTTCTCTTTCAATTGTTGTAATAATTGAAATGTATTGTTAATAGTTTTGAGGTTTGGACTGTTGGTTGGACAAAATAAACATTGTGAAGGTGTCGGCATATATACGGTATATACTGTATATACAATATATAAAATCTATCTTTGTTTGTTGTTGGCTTGTTGCCTCCAGCTGCTGTCTGCAGACTATTAACCACTGTACAAATGCAGATTGTATCACCAGTCATTTACAGAGATAAACAGTCACTATAATGCTCTGCTTCATTTAGTCATCATGCATTTATTCTGCCTCCAGCTTGACATTACCTGCAAACAAAAAAAAAATGTGGAGCAAATTCACAACCAAAATTTCTAATTTAGCCAGCAGCAAACTGATAACTACTGATAAGTTGAGAATTCCTTTGAGGGCTGTGCAATAAAAATAACCCATCTGGTGTCACAATCCTCAAGGTTTGAGCAGAATACAAATCTGGAGAAATACATAACAATCCCTGTAGTTCAATTGGTAGCATTTCGTCACATTGTCTACTTGCTGTTTCTGAAGCAAATCTACCCCACTGAGATTTGAAAATGGATTTAGGGAACTCTGGTGAGAATATTACTATCTGGGAGAATAAAACTGAACAGCCAACATGTGTTGTTTAAATAAAAGAAGCATCAAGTCTGATCATGTGTTTCTGGCAGTAAGAGAGATAAGCCGAGCAGGGCTTAGCCATGCATCTTTAGACACACACCTATACACACCTACACACACCTACACACTCGGGACGCTACAGTGAGGAAATACTCCCTCCCTTTAACAAAATTTGTGATAACACCGGTGTTACCGATTACACCGGACACTTTTTGAGTTGCAGAAGCGGGCGCAAAATGCTCTGCTTCTGAAACGCTCTCGGTGTCATCTTAAGCCATGTGGAGGACGGAACAAAAGCGGGTCACAGGTGGAGACCAGCTGTAGAGCGCTTTAAATCCGAAATATTGCCAAACAGGCGCTTTTGCTTTTCGCCTTGGCACCAAATCTTCTGCCATCATCTTGTCGGTCAACTCTCCCTCGTCACGTGATAAAAGAAATCTGATGCTACTGTGTGCTGTGACTCTGCTGCTGCTGTACGCATACGGAACAGACACTTTTAGTTTATAATTGTAGCCTCCATCGTTGGACTAAGTATTGATAACAGGCTTAGTATTTTACAAATTAGAGGTTTTTTTATTTGATGATCTTCGGTGCTGATACGCGAAAATGAACTATATGAGTTTTATTTCAAACAACGGTGGGGGCGGTGGGCAAGTAATGTATTTGGTGTATGCCCGAACACCATGTCACACCGGCAACACAGACAGCAAGCTTACAACACACACACACACACACACACACACATCTTGAACACACATATATATCAACACAAGGAGAAATTCTCCCATGTTTTTCTTTCCCCTCCACAAGTTATTTTTCAACCGCAAAGATACAGATCCACATGCACAAACACACACATGCACGTATACAACTGTATTAAAATTATGTCCTGGCATGGTGCTCTCCTCTCCATCTTGGTGATGGTTTCATTTTTATCTCTGTTCTGGTGATTTATAGGGCCAACAGGCTGCTATTAGTTAGCTTAAAAAATGGCTGTGCACTGAAAAATACCAGGCTTTATTGGACCAGACATGTTCCACCTTCTCACTTCCTGCAGCCGAGCAAACCCAAACTTACATACAGTATGTACACACAGATGCTCATAACCCTAGAAAACTTTCTTTTTCTCTTCAAGCGTTGTTCTTCCTCTTTCCTTGAGCCCAAATTAGAATACTTGTTAAAGTTAAAATGTAGAAGATAATGTATTTATCATTGTTTAATATACTAAGATAAGGATATTTCTGCAATGGCAAAAAGGTGTAGTCCATGACATCCATAACAAACAGAATAATGTGAAAAAAACAAAACGAGAGACTGAAATATATAGGTAATGATGAATAAGAGAGAGAGAGAGAGAAAGAGAGAGAGCGGGATGGAGATGATTGGGATGTAAAGAGAGAGAAGGAAGGAAATTGAGCTGTGAAAATAAAGCAAATATCGAGAGAGGAGAAGGTGAAAGGGGAAAGAAAGGATGAGCTGAATAAAGAGATACAAGAGGGGAGAGATGGAGCGAGAGTAAAAAGGAAGACGGACTGAATAGAGAGGATAAAATGGAATGAGATAACACTGAAAGGAGATGCCAAAACATTGAAAGAAGGCAAAAGGGAGGAGAGGCCAGGTAACAAACAGAGGGAGAGAAACAGAGGGAATGACTGAGAGTGGCAGTAAAAGATAGACAGGCGGAAAGATACACACACATATCAAAATACAATAGGTGCTAAACCAATCCAGTTTAAGCTGACATATGGCATAAAACAGATAGAGACAGAATCAGAGACATAAACCTCAAACAGACGTATAATGACACCTAGAGCAGAATGTCCCAAGACAGCCTCACCTCATGAGAAAAGTGCAGCTCAGTTTATAGCTACAAACTTTGAATTACTGTAGGGATGGACGGTACGCCGGTTTCGTCAACGTCAACAGTGTGCTACAACATGGATTTTACAATATCGTTGTTACCGTGATAAACACACACTAGGGATGTTAATATTTAACCGTTTTACCGACAGATTAACGCTATAAGAATCAGAATGAGCCCTCTGGACTGGCTCCATAACTTTGCACTCTTGTTTATCTGACTGTCTGCTCTGTCAGTGCTTTATTTACTATTAAAAGGATACCTGCACTCGTGTTTTAAATTTAAATGAGTCACTTCCTGCGTACAGAGCAGATTTCCACCATACCCAACACTAGGAATATATTAGACTATTTAGGCAAATCCTGTAATGTGTCGGTTAAGGGAAACGGATGATCTCCGTCGCTGCTCCACTGTGATTTAGGCTGAAAAGGTGATATATATATTTTGAAATGAGAATCTTCCATAGTGCAGCTTAAAATACCATTTCTTCAACTAAGCAGTTTTGTTTGTTCAGCAGTCTGGTGATTTCCATTCATGATTTATCTCCTCTTGCCTAAAGATGTCTTTCCACCGCCCAAATCAAAACTCTCTCAAATGTTTTCTTACAAAGGAGTTTTTACCTCTAAACCTGGCAGCATTAATAAAATCTTTCAAGCTACACAGGACTTCATACAGTATAAGGCCCGAAGGCTCTGAAATAGTTTGACCTTCCATCTGCCTGTCTGTGACTTGAGCCCTGTATTCTCACAAATTACTGTATAGTGGTATGTTTGTCAGCCTGTCTAGCCATGTCTTTGCCTCTCTGCCCACCTTTTTGCAGTAGTCCATCTCGCTCTCTGTATCAGTGTAGGCTTATATGCTGTCCACCAAATAAAGGAGCTCTATTAAATACAGCCTCGAGGAAGTTAAAAGCCAAGACCATCCCAAAATCTTCAAATGCTGTCTGTCACTGCCAACCAAGGTCACCAGAGTGTGTCCATGTGCATGCCTGCCTGTCACTTTTCTTCAAGGTCACAACTGGCCCTTAATAAGGCAGCGTGGAAGAGAGGGAGGTGGCAAAAAAACAAGGAGATAAACAGTGAAAGTAAGACAAAAGAAGGGAGCAAAACAGCTGCAGGCATAAAGAAAAAGCATGCTATCAACTCTTCCAAAGTGGTTTGAATTATAACCGTATACATTTTGAAACATTTGAGGAAAATGCTGCCTAAAAAACACCAGTCAGTATTTCAAAACACATACTACCTTTATAAGCATAGTTATTTGCAGGATCCAAAGTGTACTCTACCTTTATAGCAGTATAGATTTTGTCAGCATAGTATCATTTGTGTGAGATTGAAATATATTTGACTGTGGAGCAGCAAATGAGCATAACAACACTTTTGCAATCACAGTGATTTTGTAGTACAAATAATGTGTTTATTAGGATGTTTTAATTATTTTTATCTGTATATGTCTACGACTTCTTGCCCTCTACTTTCAAATTGTTTACTGTCCGCTCAGGCTGTTTGCATAATGTTTAAATTAGGGCTGTCAATCAATTAAAATATTTAATCGCAATTAATCGCATGACTGTCCATAGTTAATCCCGATTAATCGCAAATTAATCACACATTTTTTTATCTGTTCAAAATGTACCTTAAAGGGCAATTTGGGAGTGGGAAAATATGCTTGCTTTATGCAAATGTATGTAGATATTTATTATTGGAAATCAATTACCAACACAAAACAATGACAAATATTGTCCAGAAACCCTCACAGGTTCTGCATTTAGCATAAAGCAATATGCTCAAATCATAACATGACAAACTGCAGCCCAACAGGCAACAACAGCTGTCAGTGTGCTGACTTGCCCCAAACTGCATGTGATTATCATAAAGTGGGCATGTCTGTAAAGGGGAGACTCGTGGGTACCCATAGAACCCATGTTCATTCACATATCTTGAGGTCAGAGGTCAAGGGATCCCTTCGAAAATGACAATGACAGTTTTTCCTCGCCAAAAGTTAGCGCAAGTTTGGAGCGTTATTTAGTCTCCTTCGCGACAAGCTAGTATGACATGGTTGGTACCGATGGATTCCTCAGGTTTAGTTGGATGCCAGTATGTTCACTCTAGCTTTAAACTGAGCCCACTACAACGTAAAAATAGCAAGTTGCATTAATGCGTTAAAGAAATTAGTGGCTTTAAAAGGAATCTGCGTTAATGCGTTATTATCGCGAGAGTTTGCTGTGCAAAAATATAATCTAATCAAATATGGTCTCATGTTTACGCGACTAATTGAATAAGCAAACAAAAAAGGTTAAATTAAGGTTCTGCTTGAACACTGAAGGCAGCTTCAAGTTTGATTCTCTCTCTCTCTTTGTGTGTGTGTGTGTGTGTGTGTGTGTGGGTGTAAGGTTAAAATGCAGGATGCTTCACAAGCTGAGGTCTTGAGAGTTCATACACAATGTCAGCACAAAGGATGCATGAGCCGTTCTGCAAGTGTGTGAGCGAGAGCGAGAGGGAAAAGAGTGTGTGTGTGTGTGTGTGTGTGTGTGTGTGTGTGTGTGTGTGTGCTGCAATGTTAACACGCCCTTGGTGCCCTCTCCCCAATCAATCTAAGCAGGAAGTGTTGGGTTAACCCCGCCCCTCTGCCAGGGCTACAGGAATTAATATTAATCAAGCATTGATTAAGGCCTTAACACTGACCAGCCATTATTCACAACACCATCCTTTCTTCTATTCATCCCTTTCTGTCTATTCCTCCATCCTGCACTCTTTCCATCCACCTTTTTCCTCCTGCTCTCCTTTCCACCGTGAATACCCAGGTTGTCATCCTGCATTTCCTATCGTTTCTTTTTTCTATTTTACTGCTCATACTCTTCCTCCCTTCCTTCTTTTTACCGCAACCGACCTTTTCTTGAATCCTTATTTCTCAACTACACTCATTATTCCTTCTATTTAACTATCCATCCATCCATCCGTCCATCTGATCCACTTTTATTCTCTCCCTTTTTCTACCTGCACTCCTTCCAACCCCCGTTTTCTCCCTATTATTTCCTCAATTTATTTACTCGATCCATCCAACCATCCCTGACTTCATTCATCTACCCATCCTTCCTTACAATCCCTTGGAGAGACACAGTCAAAAGCTCCAAAAGGGTGAGAAAATAAAAGGCAAAGGAGTGAGAGGAGGAGACGAAGGCATACTGAATAAGGGGAGGGAAGAAGAGCGAGATGGGGAGCAGGACATGGGCAGCTCAATAAAACACAATAGGCCATTGTTCTGACATGACATTACTCACCTGGGCAGAGAATAGAGAGAAGAGGGAGTTTGGGGGTAAAAGAGAAAGAGAAGACAGAGGATGAGAGAGAAAGATGGGAAGAGAAGACAAATGTAGCACAGAGGGGAAAAGAACCAGAGAGGAGTGTTGGAGGGAAGGAGACGGCCAGCTGCCACAGCAACATCAGGAACATCAGGACAGAAAACTAACTTTTCTTTTAGTCCACCTGCTCTTCTGGTTGCTACATCCTAAAATGAATCCTGTCTCCGAAAAAAGTATGCATTTACAGTATATACTACTAATTTACATTGACAGGCATGAGGAAGAGTCATGACATGAATAGTTGGGCATGTAAAGCATAAAACATACTATGTGATTAAGTTAAAAGAAAATCTGCCGCCTTTTGTGTGGATGTCCGATCAGTGTTGATAGTAAATGTAGTCAACTGAAGCAATAAATTCCTTGTGTTTTTGATATTGACCAAGAGAGCTGCGTTCTCCTGTACGCAGAGCCGCACCAGCAGTGTACCAGGATTCATTACGTGCAAATTTCTGATGCCCGTAGGTTTCTGCCACATCCTCTTGCACAGATAATGCAGCTAAAAAACGTATATTGCCAAGAAGTGAAAGTCAATTGCTTGTTCCATTGCAACATCAGCGCCCAGCAGTCCCACTATTTTGGTCTGAAAGCGACTACCGGACGCCAGTAAAACATCCGCCTACACGGCGCTGGATGCAGGAAAAACAACAGATTTTTCACCTGCAAGCTCAGTTTTGTCAGTCAATATAGCACGCATTGAGGAATTTATTGCTTCAATCGACTACATTTACCATCAACACTGATTGGACATCCAAGTAAAAAAGGTGACAAATTTCAAATTTCAATTTTCAAAATTCTCGCATTACACATAAATCCTACAAAATGCATTTGTTAATGCAAATTAGCTGCATATGAACAGATTTCTTTTAGGAAACATTTCATTTCATTACATTCATCTAGCTTTAACCTAGCTGACCCAGAGCTAAAAAAATTAATTGCAATTTACAAATACATTATTAATGTATTAAAAGAGTGAATGATACAGTATATGATGTCACAACCTGGTAAAATTCATGTTAATTCATTTTCTAAATCTCTGGTGGGCAAGAAATATGACCTGGTTTACTTTTAAAAGGATGCATTTATAGAGAGGAAAGGGAAGCGTGCTTGTCAAAACTCCCACTTTTCTGTGTCCTGATGTTTAATGCAGCGAGCAACGAAATGTCAGGAAAATTACACTGTATTTGTCAATATGAATAGGAGGTTTATTATATTTGCATCCTTGTCAACAGCAAACCCAATGCTCTCTCTTTTCCTCTCTCCCACATACACCGTACACATACACACAAGGACGCCTTAAAGCCTTGTATATACACATTCTGTTATTGCAAATATCACAATAAAATGAGCAGTACAGTGTGTACAGTATTCACTTGCACAAACTCATCACCCTGACAATAGCTGGCAGAACTGTATTGTTACACTGCTGAACTTTTCTTACTTTTAGCATCACATCGACTTCTCCAAACTGTAATCAAAATTTTCTATTTCCCCAAGGGTATTTCTAATGGATAACACATCACCACATGTTTTTCCTCATAACCCTCCTGTCAGCGAAGCCTTGAAATGCCAGAACAAAAGTGTTTGTTGTTGTTTTACGCTGTCGGTGGCGGTAGTTGTGTTTTTTTTATACGTTTGTCAATGAAAAATCTGTCACGCCGTCAAACACTGAAATTATTCCAAACAGAAGGAGGCATGCCATTGAGTAGCTTTTCTCTGCAAAGAATGGACCACCAAAAGGCATCCGGTTGATATCGCTGACGGACTATTCTTCTTCTGAAATCCAATGTCCAAACAGATTTGATTTGCTAGAAACAGGTGCAATTCAAGCAGCCATGCATCAACACAAAAGACTGTAAGAGAAAGAGCGGCAGTTTTGGAGCTTCCCAGTTTCCCCAGACACTGTAGGGCACACAATACAGTAAATCAGTATCTTAAAGTAGTAAGGAACATAATTTAATCCTCAAATAATTTGAATTAAACTCATGCTTATGAAATAGCACCAACTCTTTTGAGCATTCTGAGTTGTTATTAACTTTGTGTCACTGCTAGTAAATCATTTAAACGTAGGAAAAGTGCATATTTTGTAGTCAGACCTCGACATACCAGTCTAGTACTCGTCAAATAATATTCTTGCAGTAGACACTGTCCTACACCTAGACAGGTGAGCAGAGGTCACATAATTATTCCATAAATCTGAACAAATGTGGTGCAGAATACACAATTATATGGAACCCACAGCCCACAGGAATGAGATAGCATTCAGTGTAACCCAGGCACCTCGTTAGGATAGGTTGGATGAACACTGAAGATTAACTTTTTAGGTGCACCCAACATTTTTCACCATGCCTTTGGTCCACAATCAAACATTTTAAGTGTTTTGTCAGTTCCCATAGGCCTACAAATTGGTGTTTTATTAATACATTATGTAAATGGTTGTAAACAGGAATAAAGGTGCAGATAAATGTTTTTTGAGTCAGATGAGGCCATCTACGCCAAAGATGTTGGGTCCCTCCCCACTTTAAAATGAATTTGGTGCCTCTGAATTGGATTAGGGGTCTTAATGGGGACAGGGGAGACAGGTGGTGGAGAGGTTACCTCCACCAACGATGTCGGGTCTGGGAGGGCCTTTCAGTGCCAGGGACAGGTGTAACAGGAACCGCCAGTATGTTTTAAGGTCGTGATGACTCTCGAGGAGGAGTACAGAGTGCGGTTTCACAGAGACAGACTAAATGAGCTAAATGTCAGACGCACCGGTGCGACCAATGAAAATGTTTAGTTGCACCTGACAGATTTTTGACAGATCAGTCTCCCTCTCTGGAGCCCTGCTGAACATCTGTCTCGACAACAAAACGAAGAGGTTCACTTAAGGTGGAAACACACTCAGTAGCCTACGCATTAAATATGATTGGCTCTCAACCAGAAGCACCGAGGTGTAAATGTGAATCACACAATTATCTGCTCATGGGATGAAAACATCATTACTTCATGTAGACATGGCATCACCACTGTGGGTGGAAGGTATTAATGAATAAACTTGTTGATCTTGCTGAAACCTATACTGTATGCCTGTGTTATATTGGTTGTGTAACATTTGTTGGTTGTACAGAGGGGAGAATAAGTGGAAAACGGCTTGTTGCAGCCTCAGTTCCATGTGACTGACGTGCCATAGACCTATAGCTTACATTTATGGCCACTTCTTCCCATCAGATGCTTTTGTCATGTATGCTTGCAATTTAGCAGCATCAATCTTTGGAGTAGGCCAACAAATCTGTGCAATATTAATACACTGAATGTAAATACCTCTATCTGTGCAATATATCCTTGATGCAATATACACCTGAAGTGCAACTTGTTTACATTTTATTTATTACATCTAGCCTACCTCCTATTTTACAAGTGCAATTGCCTCTGTTTACATACATCTATTTTTATATTTTATACTCTAGTGTATCACTTCTGTTTATATTTATTTATTACATCTACTTTACCTGTTTTATATTGCTTTATAACTGTGTGTGTTTTACCTGTTGCATGTTTTACCTGCCTCGTTTAGTCTTGTCAAGTATTTGTTTTAAAGCACTGACCAGATGTGGCAACTGTGAATCTCGTTGTATTTAATACAATGGCAATAAAGCTTTCTATTCTATTCTATCCATTGCTTGCTTCAAAGATTAAAAGGACATCCTAGTCTCCTACAACATTGGCTTTATGTTTGTAGTTTTGGCCACAGTAAGTTAAATGCTGAAATATTGAAATGCAGCAATATCTTTAAAAAGAAGCCAAGCAGGGCAGGAAACACAGGAAGCAAGACAATCATACAAACCCTCAGGTTGCCCAATCGTATGTGGAAGACAAGACAAAGGCAAACAGTAAAATTATTATCATATTAGTACATCATTTTGTGTCAAATTGTATAAAAGAACAAAAAAAACCCCGATGCATTCTGATTTGGACGTCTATTACCATGGCAACGGTTGAAGCTTTGAAGCATTTTGGCCGGCCTTAAAGTGTAGTATTCAAGTATTCAGGCTTGAATTGATATATATTTAGCTTATTTTGCTTCAAATTTTGCTCTAGCCTGTTATCTAAGTTTGTATTCAAGATAATATAGTATTATCTCAATGAAATGTACTGAAACAAATGTATATGTGACACAAAAAGGGCACTTTATTATTTTGACCAATTAAAAAATAAACTTGGCTGGTGGATTTTTTCATCTACCAGTCCCCCTTGGTGGGTGATTCAAAAAGTTATTTTCAGACACTGACTGTAAGACTCTATGTAGGAGGTGACTGAAACATCATCTGGACTAAAAATGATGAGATTAGGACTAAATTGGCAACAATAAAAGTGAACCCTAGTATGGACCGAATGCAGATAACAAGATGTAAATACCAGCTGGTCACACAAGGAAAAGATTGAATATCTCTTAACTTGGCTACAGTATGTGGATATGGATCACATTTTAAAACCAGACAGCCCATTGTCAGAAACAAAGAACTCAACTACACAACCAAAAAAATACTCAAATCATCTGGGTCCCTTTGAAATACACGTTCCTGTACATGAATACTTCAGCACAATGCAGTGCCAGCAAACGATACTTTCAAAGAGGGAACAATGTTTTTTCCCTCTCTCACCCATTTGATAGTGTCAGTACTCTTTGCTTGTGAAAGAAAAGAATTTCCATTTCTTTGATAGGGAACCCAAAACAGAGACAAACTTTTCACTTGGGGGGGGAAATGATTTGGTCCAGAAATTATTTCATTGTTCACTCATCTGTGCCACAAAAACTTTCAGATGTCCCCGCTTTGATCTGGCGATTCAAGAAAGCATTCTGAGAGGGAAACCGACAATGAAAGAAAGAGATGTGCTTCTCTGCACAATCGAAAACACCGGCAAGCCACAATCACTCAGGTAGAAAAAGAGAGGGAGAGAGAGGGAGAAGGCAACAAAAGAGACACTCCTTTTTTTTCCAAATCAGCCCACTTTCACCTTTTGTCATTCATTTTTTTTCTTCATTTTCAGACGCTTTTCATCTCTTGTGCATGTTTCCCCTGTGCAGCAGCAAAACAACATCAAGCGATTTATACGCATGGCTGCCTCCTAAAATGGAACCTAACATCCCATCAGCCTCTCCAAAGGAGGAGCCTCAAACTTTACCACTAACAAACACACACACACATAACATCTCAAATACCATCCAACTGTTTTATATTAGACGCTGAATACATCCACCATCTTTAGCCAGCACCTATCCGATGCTCAGTATCGGTATCCGTCTGATACTGGCCAAAATCACTGAATCGGATATCGGAGAAAAGAGTGAAAGGAAAAACCCTTTTAAATATTTCAATGAACTAATATTAACATACAGAGATGGAAGAAAAACTCAGATATCTACCAGTAAATTTAGTAATACTACAGTGTAAAATATTATCTACAAGTAAAAGTCCTGCATTCAAAATATTAGGTAAAAGTTATAAGCATAAGTATTAGCATCAATATATATAAGTACTCATTATGCAGAATAATATGTATCATATTATTGTATTCTAACTATTGATGTATTAACTGATTGCAGCTGGTGGGGAGGTCATTTTAATGACTTTATACTGCTGAGTAGTTTAATCAATAATAATACATCATCATTTTTTAGATTATATTTTGCATCAATAACCTGAATCTGCAAAGTAACTAAACTTATTAAATTTATCAAATTTAGTTGTTTAAGAGAGAGGAAAAGACAGTATCGCATTGGTATCGTATCAGACATTAAAAAGTGATAGAGCCATCCCTAGTGCATACACATCCTCAGACAAATATCCCACACATGCGCACTAACAGGAACTCCTTTGTATTCTTTATAAACTCCATCTACCTGTTATTCTAAATCCCTAAAGTTTCACTTTATTCTCCACATAAACACAATCTAGAGATTGCTTAACCTCACTTTAAAAACATCACCTTTTATGTCTGAATGATTTTATTCCTAGAATTGATGTTGCCTATCTACAACTTAATTAGTAAAGTAAAAGTAAAGTTAAGAACAGGTCAGTCTCAGCAGCTATAATAGAGCTGTAAACCAACTTCACCACTTATTCAATAAGAAAACTACAGTCTGAAATTCAAATTTAAAACAGAGAGAGAGAGAGAGAGTGATGGAGGATAAACCAAAAAAAGAGGGTGACACTAAATCCAGATTGAAAAAGATGAGAAAATAGGTGATGTGAAATGAAAGAAAGAGTAAGTGCACAAACTGAAAAGAAGAAGGGAGCAGAGAGCGGTGCCTCGAATAAATTCGGAGGTAAATCAGTTCCAGTGGTTGCTTCCTGAAAAGTAGTTTGGCTGCCTGGAGACGGATGGTATCCCAGGACCAAACCCAGCACCACTGCAATTACTGGGCCATAATTTTACTGTCATTGGTGTCTTGCAGTTTTGGAAGAAGAGAGTAGAGGCAGATAGATACAAAAAAATCTCAGACCTACAAATGGCAGGTGATAAAATACAAGGACACAGGTTGTAAGGCCTTTAAATACGCTTTAACTGTATTCTGATTGCATACGCATAGAGAAAAATAAAAAAATATCCTGGTGAAATTAGATTAGTTTAGTCTACAATATGTAGTTTTATATGTTTGCCACATTTACCAATAAGTTGGCCAAACATGGAGTGAGTCCCCTGGACGTGTCCATACTGAGTTTACTGCGTCCTCTCAGATTTTAAAAGGAACAATGTGTATGAGCTGGCGGTATCTAGCGATGAGGTTGCAGATTACAACTTCTTCCATGTGCCAAGCATTTAGGATTGCTAAACTGGCCGACGCGAAAATGCGAATGGCCCTCTCTAGAGACAGTTGTTGTAAGAGAGCCAGTGCTTCGAGTGTGTGTGTGTGTGTGTGTGTACGTGGGAAGTGAATGGTGAAGCAAGAGAGGGAGAGAGTGGCAGCGATGAGAGCCAGTAACGTTATCGACTCTTGCCCAAGCAGGAAAAGTTAACAGTTTTTGGTTTGTCTGTTCTGGGCTACTGTTGAAACATGGCGTTGCAACATTTTCAGGTGAATATACACTAAAGAAAACATACTCATTATATTCTCCATTTCTGCCATTAGATCCCTCTAAATGTTAAACACTGTTCCTTTAATGCGTTACAGACGCAGGACGCGTACCTTTTTTTTTTTTTTCAAACCAATAGAGACATTAACACGCTTATGGCTGATGTCTGAGTTACTCAGCAAACAAAGCCAGAGAAAGAGAAAGAGAGAGAGAGAGACCCAGAAAGAGAAGACAAACTGAGCCAAAACTTGAGGGAGCCAGGATAGGCCGGCGCACAAAGCATCGCTTGTCTTTGTCAAGGCAACACGCTGGACGACTGTGGGTCTCTCGGGGGATTCAGCCTGGCTGTGAATGTAAATAAGGCTTACAGTATCGAGGCACAGAGCAAACCTGAAGGGAGGATGAGAGAAAAAAAAAAAAGAGTGTAGAGAAACGTCAAGCGTAGCGAAGAAAAAGTAATTTTCACCGGGAATGGTCATGTAGGGATGGCGCACACACACACACATGCACACACACAGACAGAGAGATGGCTGATGCTGGGATGTAATTTGTATCAGCTATTTGTAGGACCACCAGAGATATACAGGTACAAACACGCACACACACAAACATAATGCACCTGCAGCACGAATCCAAAACACATATACCTGCAACACACACATACTCAGTAAGATGTCACCAAATCCCATGGGGAAATTTGCATGCTACAAAATTCATAGAGTGAACCATACAGATACACGCGCGCACACACACACACACACACACACACACACACACACACACAGGAATAAAAGAAGAAAAAAAGACACAGACATGCCGGTGTGAAGACACATGCACATGCTAAACAGCGAGGCCCTGTGACTTCAGTGAAGAAGAGAAACACGACCACAGTAAGGTGTGTATCAAAGTAGCCATACATCACCAAGGCTGGGAGGGAGGAGGGGGAGGAAGAGGTGAGGCATGAGGTGGACTGAGACAAGGAGGGTGGAGGAGATGGATGGTGGGAAAAAAAAGAGGAGAGGCAGGTGGGCAGCAGGGTGGCCTAACAAGATATTGTATCATAGGTCAGCTAGATACTTTGTCAACACGTTGTCTTACTCTTATTTTGCATTCAGCATACCAGGTGTAAAGGTCTGTATGCTGGATTTCAGGTCTTTTTCTTCCACGGCAGTTGGAGAAGTCTCTCCGAGTGGCAATAAAACAAATTCAAAATTATAAAATTGTCCAAGAGAAGATGGGTATTTGCTTGTTTACAGTATTCTCTAAACACTCTCACTCTATCTTTTCTGTCCTGTTGCTGTCATTCTCTCTCTGACGTTCTTAAAAGTGACAAATCAGGCAGTACACATCTTCCTTCATGCTATGTGTCTCAATCGCTTCACAGGTCAGCGCATGTTAAATTACAATCTGTGCCCACGCCCGTTTGTCATTCATACAACACCCATACAAACTTGTTTTAAACAGACAAAGTACAACGAGAGGTTTGCTGTGTAATGTAATAGAGCGGTCAAAGTTAATGCAAAGAGTATTAAATACCTGACAAATCTCCCTTTTAGGTACAGTTTGAACAAATGAAAAATGTGCGATACATTTTCTATTAATCGCGATTAACTATAGACAAACAATCATGCGATTAATCATGAATAATATTTGAATCGATTGACAGCCCTAGTAATTTTTTATTTACATTTTTCAGAATGTAGTTTAAAAAGTAATTTTCCATGACATTTTAAAAGGAATATAGTACTGAAAAGGATTATTTATTATTATCATTTATGTATATAGCATGGACACGGAAAGTGGGAGTGCTGAGGGGTCTGCAGCACCTCTTAAAACCAGGTATTATAAAAAACATCAAAAAGATGAATCTCTCTCTCCCTCTATCATTTTCTTTTGTGATTTTTTTTTTTTTTTTTGAGTAGCGTCAATCATTACCAGCAGAAACATTGAAAGAATACTAACACCAATGGATGCACACACTCATTTAGACCCTCAGATATTGACGTCGACACATGGACGCACTCATGCTCACACTTTTTCACACACAGAATGAAGTACTATTGCATAGATATAAATATACACACTCATTCTCTCAACTTTGTTGTGGCACCTCTTCCCTTTTCTCCAGCCATGACAACAAGAGCTAAAGCTTTTCCTGGTAAGTGCGTTGCTTGCGAGATCTTCTGGCTTCCCAAGTTAGAAATTTGGCCAAGAAGAGGTGATGGCAGCAGAGCAACTTGGGAGCCAACAACATGAGATTGCACCAGTCTACATATCATTACCACAAATACCTTTCAGAATCTTTTCCCCTAGTCCAATTGCATTCACTGTCCCAACTGTACATATCACTGTTTGGGGACACAATGCACAAAAAAAACACCTCCACAACATCACAATAATTGTCAGTCATTTTCCTCTAGAACCTTGGAGAACTTCTCGCAACCCCATCACCCAATCAAAACTGCCAACATGCCAGCAAACAAGCAAAAATAAGCCCACCCCTCTCAATCATCCGACAGCTGGATGTTAAAGTTCTACAAGCAGTCTTTAGCCAAGAAAGAAAACTTCATGGAAATTATCTTAAAAATGTGTGGTATGTATTCCAACCACCACATGGCATCATGCTGGTGCAACTCATTGCCCAGTCCTTAAAGTGTAGTTCCTGAACAAACTAGCAGAAAAGAGAGCATTGCCAAACTCTGATATTTGTCCTGGCACATGGCAAAGCTTGGTTTGTTCTTTAGTAGCTTCAATTTACTGAAGGAACTCGTGATACACTTTTAGGTTTAAACTCCTTCACTTAAAGTTCTCATGTTTGTTCCATTTGTTGGTTTCTTTCGTACTAATTGTATGACTACTAGGTGTGAAAACAAACAACCTTGACCTTGATAAGGTATGCTCTGCAAAAAGCATTTTAAAATAAAGACAAAATAGCTGCTGACATTGCCCTTTGAAACACTTAATAATGTTCTACATAATGAAAATGATTAAATTCTGCTCAATATGATCTCAAGTATGTTTCTGACAGAGAAGTGTCACAGTGGCCGTGTTTCCATTCACATATTTTTTAAGTATCGTATTAGAAAAGCTGTATGGAAACAGCAAAATACGATAAAACTTCCTCAATTAAGAAAAAAAAATGTACACTCACTTGAGGCCTTGGTCGAAAAACAGTTGATGCGCTAAATGTGTTATGAAAACACCTTTGCCGAATAAACTCTGATGTAGCGAAACATTTAACTCATGAGTGATCGGCTGTTACCGCTGTCGGCGTCTTCTTAGATATTCCCACAACGTATGAATGCTTGTCTTCATCTCCAGACAACATGAATTATGGCCGATACTAGCTGACATGAAAGAACAGTTAAAACTTGCGCAATTGAAACTAATTCATGAAGACCTCTCCATTTTTCTATCGTAGATGGTTACATGCATGGCCAAGCAAACTTGTCTTGTTTCCGGTTCACAACCTCTACTTCTTCTTTTCTGTTTACTTTTGGATTACAGCCATGCAAGCCTATAGTGCCAACGTCTGACCAAACTAAGCTGTAGCAAACAGGCTGAGTTTATTCGTTCCAAACCAAAATAAAAGTTCTTGGTGACAAGGTCAAGATATGTGCGAATGAGACTTTAAGTCTGACACCAGCATCTGCCACTCTCTCTGTAATTATTTCCATTTCTTTTATGCTATCTTCCTGCCTCTTTCTTTTTTCTCTTTCTGTGCCTCATTTCATGTCTCTTTCTTCTCTTGTTGAATCTCCAGTTGTCATTAAGTAGAGAAGCGTTGAATGGATGAGAAGCCATTTTGGGCTCTGAGTCTGACTGAACAACACACACACACACACACACACACACACACACACACACACACACACACACACACACACACACACACACACACACACACACACACACACACACACACACACACACACACAACTCCGATAGCTTATTAGTATAGTCTTATGTAAACACACACAGACACACAGTCATAAATCAAGGCAGACTTTGCTGGACTCTTAATAGGGGAGTTGGGACAGACGGTGCAGTGGGGGGGGGCTGAACAGGCATGTACCTGAAGCCTGAAGAGTCTCCTCTGCCAGCATGCTGGTTTGAGAAAAGACAATGATAAACAGTAAGAGACCTTGGTTGTATTATGTTGCAGGTGTATGTGTATAGAAATAATAAGGTTGTGCATCTCACCTTGCGCTCTGACCCCTATCCTGATTATGTGTGTGTATGTATTTGTGTATCCACAGGGTGAGCCGGTGGATTTAATTGCAGAGAAGCAGTAACTGAACCAGGTGTTTTTACTGGGATTTTGTGTGTAGGTATAATATAAAGTACATTTATTTTAAATTTGCGAGTATGATGCCATGCATTCCTTACAATGTGTGTGTTTATATATATA
>CAKAOH010020871.1:0-15412 GCA_916701665.1 Sebastiscus tertius
ACTATTTATTCACAGTGATCGTAACCTTTATCGAGTGGAATAAAGTGAAAAAAGACAGATGTAATGATTTCCAAATTTCACAACATGTTTTTATCTAATGAAATATTAAGCTTTAATCCATATATGTTGGCGTTTAGCTTTTCAAAAACAACATTTTCACTGTACACTACTTATCTCCAGCCTCTCGTGTCACTTCTGGTTGCAAAAAACCAAGATAGTTACGGCCAAAATGCGGAACTCGATGCTTCAAAACCGTAGTTTACAAACCAATGTGTGACATCACTGTGACTACGTCCACTTTTTTATACAGACTATAATTATACTACAACTTTACTGATTAATACACACATAAGTTTATAATCTTCATCTAAAACATCCTTAAACACTAAAATGATTTCCCAAAATGTAAATAAAAGTCATCAATATCTGAATTTACATTGTGCCAACAATGTGGCAGTCGTTAACTATGGTTCGTAAATGTATAAAGATAAATGTTTAGCTTGACTTTGATATTTAATGGTATCACATACGACTCATTAGCTCAGGCTTTATCATGCGGCTTAGCTCTAGAGATTTAACCTTTACCGGGTGGTTTACTACTACGTTCTGGATTGAAATATCTCACCAACTTTTAGATGGATTGCCATGAAATTATGTATAATCGTTGTCCCCAGAGGATTCTAATTTATCCAGTACTTTGATTGATCAACAAATACCTGCAGAACTAAGGACAATCCCATCAACCTCAGCTGTACTTTTTGTTTAGTTCGAATCAGTAAATATTATGCTAACATGCTAAATTGCCCTGGTATTGATGATGCTGAATTAACACCTCTTCCCATCAGTATTGGGGTGCCACAGGGACCTATCCTTGGTCAATTCATATTTACATAAATCATAAATGACATTATTCTTTCAAATCTGTGCTGCAACATACAGTACATTTTTATGCAGATGACACCATTTTATATGTCCATGGTTCCACTCCAAACCATTGCGTGGTATTCTCTACATCTACCTGCGTCTAACCATCCTGTTGTTAAAACTTTAAATGGTACCCATATGACTCTTGCTGACTCACATAAACACCTGACAGAAATGTTTAAACTTGGGTTCAGTTTGAGAATTTACGGTATGATGCTCTCACATGTAATCTTACCCTCATCCTGATTCAGTGTTTTGTTTACAGCATTGTAATTTTCCTGCCCGGTGTAGAAACAGCAGAGGTAACACCACACTGATGGGCAGATCGAACCACAATGCGGACATCAACATGACACATGCGTCAATAATCACAGATGAATCGTACATCACATTAGAAAACAGATTCCCCCCAAACTGTAACAGTAACGCTCCCATTATAGCCATGATAGTGTAGAAAGCCCGCTGCTTTGATTGGTCAACCCGCTCCCGGTTCCCACCCACTTCCCCCGGCCCTGGACGCTTGAGAGTGCAGAGAACTGAAATGCTGCCAAAAGAGATGGTAATTAAATAGAAAACCATACTGCAATAATAAAAGATCTTAATGAACTCTGTGCTGGATAGATAAGATACAGCCATCCATACAAAGCACAGTAACCAAACACATCCAATGCTGATGTTCCTGATCCTGACGCCGCCCGCCTGCCTCAGACCCAGGTAGGTGACGGGGTGAACAACAGCCAGGTAGCGCTCCACACAGGTCAGGAGTTGAAACAGAGCCAGTCCAAAGGAGGTGACGGACAAAACGCCGGACCCCACCAACATCATCTTTGAGAGATCGATGTAATCCCCACAAAATACAAAGATGAACCCCAACAATTGAATCAGCTGCATGGCGATGGAGTGATAGGTGAAGATGTCAGTGTGACTTGTAGCCGTGGAACTGGGGCGCTGTTTCCTCCACCGTTGGTATCCCAGGTAGAGGACGAGAATAGAGAGAGGGAAGAGGAGGATGCAGGTGATGGAGAAGGCAGAGAAGACGAAGATGCCCATTCTGGAACTGAAGCATTTGCTGATGGAAGAAGAGGATGAGGAGTTGGAGAAAAACTGAGGAGGAAGAGGGGGATCATCAAAGGAAGAGGAGTTGACTGACATGTTTGTATACATGGAGGCCTGAAGAGGAGAACAAAAGGGGGAGATGAAGAGAGACAGAATGTTAAAATCAAACGGAGACAGAGGAAATCAAAAGAGTAGATTAAATTTCATCAAAAATATCAAAAACAATTTTGATTTTGGAGTAAAGAGTTTCAAAACGAGATGGTTTCCTGTCAGAGTTATTGATGTAAGTTCTGAAACAAATCTGGTCATTCAAACTATCCACTCTTATGTCTACTGTGATTTAACTGATTTACATTCAATCATGTCTAACAAGTATTCAGTTAACCAAAATTATTTCATGGTAGATTTTTAAAAGGCTCCAAAAAATTACATTTTCGAAAATTCTTTTAAGAACTCACAAGTTGATTTAAATGAATGATTTCTCAATTTAGAAATTAAAATCTAAAGAAATATAAAACATAACATGAATTTAATTGTGAAAGAACCTAAAACACAAATGCATAATGACTTTACAAAACACAAGTTATCACAATATCAAGTCATAAAACTCATCCTGGAAATAACTTTAGTGAAGAAAATCAATTTGTTAAACATCAACATGACTTTTAGATTAATTCGGTGTATTTTATTAAAGATCACCCACCTCAGCAGAGTTTCTTTCTGATCGTCCTTCTCCGGCGTCTCCAAACTCTCCGACTGCTCTTCACTGGAATCTGATCCAAATATATCTTATTACGTATCTGTGATTAAGGTGTGTGAAGAACAGGTGAGAGCAGGACTGCGGGTTTTTTTGCAAATTCATATTTAATGATACTTTTTTACGGTAAATTACAACAGGCAAATTCATTTTTCACATCATTGTGTTACTGGGAGATCAGATCACAGGTACAGCAGCACCGATATTTGAATATCAAACCAATCATCATCAGTTTGCCATCTGTGCTGCGTGATCTGTAGAGAGATTGTACAACTCAAACACAGAGTAATTTATTATGGCATTTATTCTTTCATTTAAATACAGTGATGTTATACATGATTATATCACAATTTCATTATGCTACATTAAAGTTTAATATAGTACACATTACACCAGGAGCGGGCCGTGTAGGCTTTCAATGCTATCCTCCTGCAATTAAACCACCTTTGAATAACCTCACCATGACACTAGGGATATATGCTATTGTCATTCAATGAAACTATTTATTCACAGTGATCGTAACCTTTATCGAGTGGAATAAAGTGAAAAAAGACAGATGTAATGATTTCCAAATTTCACAACATGTTTTTATCTAACAAAATATTAAGCTTTAATCCATATATGTTGGCGTATAGCCTTTCAAAAACAACATTTTCACTGCACACTACTTAGCTCCAGCCTCTCGTGTCACTTCTGGTTGCAAAAAACCAGGTATGCAAAATGCGGAACTCGATGCTTCAAAACCGTAGTCCGCAAACCAATGTGTGACATCACTGCGACTACGTCCACTTGTTTATACAGTCTATAATTATACTACAACTTTATTGATTAATACACACTTAAATTCATAATCTTCGTCTAAAACATCCTTAAACACTAAAATGAATTTCCAAAATGTAAATAAAAGTCATCAACAGCTGAATTTACATTGTGCCAAAAATGTAGCAGCCTTTAACTATGGTTCGTAAATGTATAGATATAAATCTTTAGCTTGAACTTTATATTTAATATTATCAGATATACGACTCATTTGTTCAAGGCGTAGCTCTACAGATGTAATCTTTGTCGGTTGGTCTACTACTTTGGTCTGGACTGAAATATCTCAACACCTTTTAGATAGATTGCCATGAAATTATGTATAATCGTTGTCCCGAAAGGATTTTAATTTATCCAGTACTTTGATTAATCAACAAATACCTGCAGAACTAAGGACAATCCCATCAACCTCAGCTGTACTTTTTGTTTAGTGCTAATCAGTAAATGTTATGCTAACATGCTAAATGGTGCTGGTATTGATGGTGTTGAATTAACACCTCTTCCCATCAGTAATGTGGTGCCACAGGGGTCTATCCTTGGTCAATTTATATTTCATAAATCGGAAATTACATTATTTTTCCAAATCTGTGCTGCAACATACATTTGTACCCAGATGACACCATTTTACATGTCAATGGTTCCACTCCAAACCAGTACGTGGTTTTAAATGGTACCCATATGACTCTTGCTGACTAACATAAACACCTGACAGAAATATTTAAACTTGGGTTCAGTTTGAGAATTTACAGTATGATACTCTCACATGTAATCTTACCCTCATCCTGATTCAGTGTTTTGTTTCCAGCATTGTAATTTTCCTGCCCGGTGTAGAAACAGCAGAGGTAACACCAATCTGCTGGGCAGTGAGAGCCACAATCCAGACATCAACATGACACATGCGTCACTAATCACAGATGAATCGTACATCACAATTGAAAACAGATTCCCCCCAAACTGTAACAGTAACACGCCCATTATAGCCATGATAGTGTAGAAAGCCCGCTGCTTTGATTGATCAACCCGCTCCCGGTTCCCACCCACTTCCCCCGGCCCTGGACGTTTGAGAGTGCAGAGAACTGAAATGCTGCAAAAAGAAACGGCAATTAAAAAGAAAACCATACTGCAATGATAAATGATCAAGTTTAACTCAGGGCTGGATCGATAAGATACAGCCATCCATCCAAAGCTCAGTAACCAAACACATCCAATGCTGATGTTCCTGATCCTGACGCCGCCCGCTTGCCTCAGACCCAGGTAGGTGACGGGGTGAACAACAGCCATGTAGCGCTCCACACAGGTCAGGAGTTGAAACAGAGCCAGTCCGAAGGAGGTGACGGACAAGACGCCGAACCCCACGGACATCATCTCTGGGATATTGATGTAGCCACCACAATAGAAGAAGATGAACCCCAACAATTGAATCAGCTGCATGGCCATGGAGTGATAGGTGAAGATGTCAGAGTGACTTGTAGCCGTGGAACCGGGACGCTGTTTCCTCCACCGTTGGTAACCCAGGTAGAGGACGAGGATAGAGAGAGGGAAGAGGAGGATGCAGTTCATGGAGAGAGCAGAGAAGACGTAGATGCTCATTCTGGAACTGAAGCATTTGCTGATGGGAGAAGAGGATGAGGAGTTGGAGAAGAAGTGAGGAGGAAGAGGGGGATCAGCAAAGGAAGAGGAGTTGACTGACATGTTTGTATACATGGAGGCCTGAAGAGGAGAACAAAAGGGGGAGATGAAGAGAGACAGAATGTTAAAATCAAATGGAGACAGAGGAAATAATCTCTGTCATAAAATAGGGTCTCAGTTATCAGTTTGTTCGTTTGTATCGTTACCTTTTGTTTAGTCTTTTGTTTGGTCCAGACTAAAATATATCTCTGAATAACTTTGGTGATTTACTGCCATCATCTGGTCAACATTTTAATTTGTCTGGTACTTTGGTTTATAAACTCACACCTGCAAAACTAATGACTTTCCCATCAACCTCAGCTGTACTTTTTTAGTGCGAATCAACAAAAAGTAGATGCTAATATGCTAAATGGTGCTGGTATTGATAGTACTGAATTTATTCACCTTGCCATCAGTAACAGGGTGCAACAGGGGTCTATTCCTGTTCATTTACTATTTATATTGCAAATATTTTTCTTCCGAATCAGTTGTGCAACATACGCTTTTATGCAGATGACACTATTTTATATGTTCATGTTTCCACTCGTGGTATTCTTTACATCACGGGTGATTCAAATAAAATTCAAAGAGGTCAAGTTATTAAAATGTCTAAATATCCTATAGCCTAACGTTATATGGACATCACAGTGAATTGTAACATGAACTAATTTTCGCTGCGTCAGTTTGTCATCTGTGCTGCATGAATAAATAGAGATCTGTGTACAGCCAAACCTCAGGTTACATCATGCAGCGTGGCTCTAGAGAGGAAATCTCAGCCAGTCAGTCCACCACTTTGGTCCAGACTAAAATATATCTCAGAAACTTTTGGATGTCATGAAATTTTGTATCAAAAGAGTAGATTCAATTTCATCAAAAATATCAAAAACAATTCGGATTTTGGAGTAAAGAGTTTCAAGATGAGATGGTTTCCTGTCAGAGTCTCTGATGTAAGTTCAGAAACAAATCTGGTCATTCAAACTATCCACTCTTATGTCTACTGTGATTTAACTGATTTACATTCAGTTATTTCTAACAAGTCTTCAGTAAACCAAAATTATTTCATGGTAGATTTTTAAAAGAATCCAAAAAACTACATTTTAAAAAATTCTTTTAAGAACTCACAAGTTCAGTTAAATTAATGATTTCTCAATTTAGAAATTAAAATCTAAAGAAATATAAAACATAACATGAATTTAAATGTGATAGAACCTAAAACACAAATGTATAATGACTTTGCAAAACACAAGTTATCACAATATTAAGTCATAAAACTCATCCTGGAAATAACATTAATAAAGATAATCAATTTCTAAACATCAACATGACTTTTAGATTAATTCGGTTTATTTTATTAAAGATCACCCACCTCAGCAGAGTTTCTTTCTGATCGTCCTTCTCCTGCGTCTCCAAACTCTCCGACTGCTCTTCACTGGAATCTGATCCAAATATATCTTATTACATATCTGTGATTAAGGTGTGTGAAGAACAGGTGAGAGCAGGACTGCGGGTTTTTTTTGCAATTCATATTTAATGATACATTTTTATGGTAAATTACAACAGGCAAATTCATTTTTCACATCATTGTGTTATTGGGAGATCAGATCACAGGTACAGCAGCACCGATATTTGAATATCAAACCAATCATCATCAGTTTGCCATCTGTGCTGCGTGATCTGTAGAGAGATTGTACAACTCAAACACAGAGTAATTTATTATGACATTTATTCTTTTGTTTAAATACAGTGATGTTATACATGATTATATCACAATGTCATTATGCTACATTAAAGTTTAATATAGTACACATTATACCAGTAGCGGGCCGTGTAGGCCTCCAGTGCTATCCTCCTGCAATTAAACCACCTTCGAATAACTTCAACATGAAACTAGGGCTATTTGCTATTGTCATTCGACGTAACTATTTATTCACGTGATCGTAACCTTATCCAGTGGAATAAATTGATTTATTCTTGCTCCCACTTCTGCCAGGGTGATCAGTCCTCATCAGTAAAAACGTATGGAAAAAAGACAGATGTAATGATTTCCAAATTTCACGACATGTTTTTATCTAACAAAATGTTAATCCTCAAGACATATATTTTGGCGTATAGCCTTTCAAAAACGGCATTTTCACTGCACTCTTCTTAGCTCCAGCCTCTCGTGTTACTTCTGGTTGCAAAAAAAACGAGATGGTGCTGGCCAACGTACGGAACTCGATGCTTCAAAACCGTAGTCCGCAAACCAATGTGTGACATCAAGGCGACTACATCTACTTCTTTTATACAATCTATAATTATACTACAATTTTTCTGATTAATGCACACATAATATCATAATCTTCATCTAAAACTTTCTTAAACACTAAAATGAATTTCCAAAATGTGAATAAAAGTCATCAACAGCTGAATTTACATTGTGCCAACAATGTAGCAGTTGTTAACTATGGTTCGTAAATGTATAAATATAAATGTTTAGCTTGACTTTGATATTTAATTACCGTTCCTTCGTCGGGAAGTCAACAGGTTTTTAGTTAGATGTCTGAAATAAGATCTGTGGTTAACACAAGCTGAAGGAGATTTTAATGTTTTGTTCTACGATATAAAATACGTCAGTAAATATCCCACGTGCTTTAAGTGTCTAAATAAGACTACTAAACGTCATCACGCCGACTCGCCCGGATACTCGCGCTCATGTGACTGTGGTGTAGTAATGTTAGCTTTTTACTTCTGCCGATTGCATTCACGCTTCAAAAATCATAGAAGTGGTGTTCATTTGTGGAGATTATCTTGCTGAAAAAAACTTGCAAGTATCATAAATGTTATTTTCTGCAATAATCCAAAATCCAATGGAACAATCCCATTGGCTTTTAGTGGAGGGAACCAGGGAGATGCTAACTTCCTGTTAACCTACAAAAATATGTCATCCCTGAAGCACTCTATAGGCTAATGCAGGAAATCACTTTAAGTATTAACACTATGGATAAATATACAAACACACCACCAAGTATCATAATATACCAATAAAATAACAACTGATTATGACTGACACAATATAATATGTTTAAATAATTAATTAATTAATAAATAAGAGTAAAAGATTGCTGATACCAGACGATACACATGCCGACATGTGAATAGTGAGAGTACTGGCACTTATTTTTTTCCACTTCAAGCACTGTATAATAACCTTGTTCGTAAAAGGTTTTGAGATTTCCAAAACAATTTGGATTTTGGAGCTGAGAGATTCAAGACAAGATAGTTTCCTCTCCGGGTCTCTGATGTAAGTTCAGAAAAAAATCTGGTCAATGACCCTATCCACTTTTTACGTCTACTGCGATTTCACTGATTTACAAGTTTAAAATTCACTTAAATAAATGATTTCTCAAATAATATCAATTCAGAAGTTAAAATGTGAAGAAATATAAAAAAAACTTAACATGCATATTAATGTATAAGAAGAACATAAAATCACAAATGTATAATGACTTTGCAAAGCACAAGTTATCAACAATATTAATTCATAAAACTAATCCTGGAAATAATGTTAATCAATTTCTAAAAAATCAACATGACAAGTCTGTCTCTTGCTGCTTTGCAGTCGTAACAGTAAGGTGGATTTTACATGAAAATACATTTTGTGTCAAAAGAAAGTAAAAATAAGTATATTAATAGACATTGTTAAAGTAATTAAATTTATTGTAATTAAAAAACACCCACCGAATCAGTTTCTTTCTGATCGTCGTCCTCCTCGTCATCAAACTCTGACTGTTCACTGGAATCTGATCCAAAAATATCGTAATACTTTCTGTGTGTGTTCTGTATGTTTGTGTCTGTGTGTGAAAAGCAGGTGAGAGCATGTCTGTGAGGGTTTTTTTGCATGTTACTAACCTATTCATAGTTAATGATACTTTTTACGGTAAATTACAGAAGGCAAATTTATTGTTCACATTTTTGTCACGGGCAGGTCAGAGCACAGAGTCGGCAACACCACTGTTTGAATATCATGTTAATTTTCCCTGCTTCAATGTGTCATCTGTGCTGCAAAACGGTCTACTCTTGTTCATTTACTATTTACGTTATAAATAAGTAACATTATTCCTCCAAATCAGTTCTGCAACATACATTTTTATGCAGATGACACTATTTTATATGTCCATGGTTCCACTCCAAACTAGTATGTGGTATTCTCTAAATCACGGTTATTCAATTAAAATTCAAGGTCGAGTTGTTAAAATTTCCACCTCATAATGTCTAAATTGCATCCTATAGCCTAACGTTTATATGGACATCACATTATAATTGTAAGATACATTTATGCACAAGGACAAGATGCAAGCACTGTTTAGTTTATTTACAACACCTGTCCACAGGAGGCTTTTTAAAAAAGTTAAAATAGAAAAAGAAAAGAAAATACATACACAATTGCACACACAAAAATATACTCACAAATACATAAACAAGATACAAATTACAGATGTGTCTACAGGGTATTAGGTGTAGGAACAATGTTGGTTTTCTTTTAGCCATACCTCTATTAAAAACATTAAAATTGCCAAACATTACTTCTAAACTCTTTAAAATAAAATTTACAACATACATTTCCATATCATTTCAACAATATTGTTAATTCCCAAAGTAGGATACTTTTAACATACACACACGTGAACTTGTATGTTAATTATTTACTCGTCAGACACTGTGTTCATGTTAGCCATTTTTTGCCCTCACTAGTTACTTGTGGGCTTATTTTCAGTCGATACAGAAACTGCAGTAGCTAAAGCACTTCATTTCACGTTTTTTGTGTCATTTCTGTAAGTTAACTGATGACAAACAGCTACGTCGATCTGATCTGATCCACACTTGTTGCTATTTTTAAGGACATGTTTCTGTCAAAAAATATATCTCAATATATAAGATAAATGACAAATATAAATACAAATGTATGAATATATCTGATACGGTCAAACTTGGTCTAATGGCATATTATGTCTTTCTGTTAACTTCATCTAATCCTTAATACCGGATGAAAATCTTGTTTTTGCTGACATCCAGTGGTTTTCACCTTTTCTCTGTGTGATGTCCATTAAGATGAACATTTAACATGGTTGAAATTGCTAATATTACTGCTGCTACTAATCCGAATATTACTGCTGCTACTAATCCGAATATTACTGCTGCTACTAATCCTAATATTATTGTTGCTACTAATAATATTACTGCTGCTACTAACACTACTGCTACTACTAATCCTGATATTATTGCTGCTACTAACGATAATATTGCTGCTACTAACAATAATATTATTGCTGCTACTAATCCTAATATTACTACTGCTACTAATCCTAATGTTATTGTTGCTACTAATAATATTACTGCTGCTACTAATACTACTGCTACTACTAATCCTGATATTATTGCTGCTACTAACAATAATATTGCTGCTACTAACAATAATATTCTTGCTGCTACTAACAATAATATTGCTGCTACTAACAATAATATTACTGCTGCTACTAATCCTAATATTACTGCTGCTACTAATACTAATGTTATTGTTGCTTCTAACAATAACATTACTGCCGCTACTAACACTACTGCTACTATTAATCCTGATATTATTGCTGCTACTAACAATAATATTGCTGCTACTAACACTGATATTATTGCTGCTACTAACAATAATATTGCTGCTACTAACAATAATATTCTTGCTGCTACTAACAATAATATTACTGCTGCTACTAATCCTAATATTACTGCTGCTACTAATCATAATGTTATTGTTGCTACTAACAATAATATTACTGCTGCTACTAATCCTAATATTACTGCTGCTACTAATACTAATGTTATTGTTGCTACTAACAATAATATTACTGCCGCTACTAACACTACTGCTACTATTAATCCTGATATTATTGCCGCTACTAACAATAATATTGCTGCTACTAACAATAATATTACTGCTGCTACTAATCCTGCTATTACTGATCACTGCTGCTACTAACAATTATGTCACTCTTATTACGACTGCTCCTACTAAAATTACCACTGCTACTTAGACTAATACTCCACTGAAGTACACATGAAGTACACCCCTGCATCCACCTGGAATTACCAAAGTTACCACCCAGTACCGGCTGGAATACCATAGTAACCACCGAGCAACACCTGAGTCAGCATTTTTTTTTTTTTTTTGGTGAGTGAGTTCTTCCAGTACACACATTGTACCTACAAGTTTATAATTATTAACAATTACTACCATTTTTTGTCAAATTGTTTTGGATATTTTGAGTCAAACTGCTGGAAATTTGAATTTAAGTTGAACTCAACAGAGATCTGGTGAGGCCGATCAATGTTTTGTCTGCAGCCTGGTGTTACCTGTTCTAATTTAGATAGAGTCACTCGTCTAATCCAATCTCACCAATTAGTCATTACTCATTGCTGCAACGACAGCACTGCAGTTTTCTTGCCCTGTGCAGAAATAGCAACGGTAAAACCAACGAGCTGGGCAGAGTGAACCAAATTGAAGTAATCATCACCACACACCCGTCACTGTGATCCAACATGTTTAGAGCAATGCTCACAATGTTTCCTCCGAACCACAACCACAGCACTCCCGTTATGGCCGCAACTGTGTGGAAAGCCCTCCGCTTTGATTGGTCAACTCGCTCCTCATCCCCGCCCACTTCCCCCGGCCCTGGACGAATCAGAACACGTAGGACGGAAAGACTGCAGAAAGATACGGCAATTAAAGAGACGACCAATATGCAGAAAAATGGGATGATGGGAAATTCAGGCTCGTACAAAAGTGTTGCACCAATCCATCCGAAGCACAGCAGCCAAACACACAAAACACCGATGTTTCTGATCCCTCCCGACCGGCTCAGACCCAGGTAGGTGACTGGGTGAACAACCGCCAGGTAGCGCGCCACACAGGTCAGGACGTGAAACGACATCTCTCCAGGAAAAGCTATGTTACAAACAATGAAACCTACTTTGGCCATCGTTGTGAGATCAGTGTACATGCCACAACAGAAGAAGATGACGAAGACGACAGTGCTCAGATCCAAGGCGGCCACGTGGTAGGTGAAGAAGTCGGAGTGGCTTATTGTCGCGGTGGAGCGCTGACGCTGCCATCGTTGGTGACCCAGGTAGAAGATGAGGACGAAGAGAGGGACGAGGATGAGGATTTTGGTGATAAGAAAAGTAGTGTATATGAGAATAGGAACTCTGGAGTCAAAGCAGCAGTAGAATAGAGGATGGAGGGAGGAGTTGACTGACATATCTGTTTGGATGAGAGACAGAAAAAGACAAAAAGAACTGAGTTCAAGCCAATCCATCCAGTAGATAAAAACTTTAAAGGCCCAGACACAGCAACCTGACATCAGAGAACTAGCGGCGACGAAGGCTGCCCATTGAGTCGCCTCACATCTCCAAAAAGTTGCACTCAAACACACCACAAAGACGACAGCCAGCGGCCAGTTAGCATGTATGTTCTGAGTCTGCATGAAGATTTATGTGCTCAAGGATGAAAATTAGCATCCTTGCTAACTCCTGCATGTTTACATCCTGTATTTTATACTAATGTTCACGAACGTGCTCTATATCCGTTTTTAGAAGCCCTTGTTTCCCTCCGATTGATTTGAAATAACTCTGGTTATCCTGATTCATCACAAGGATCTAAGAATCAAACGAATAATTGGATCAGTTGTTGATCTGTCGCTCATCAGCTCATGATCACCAATGCAGCCAAAGAACATATATTACATTATTCATTCATTTAGAAAGAATGTCAGGAAAACAAGCTAAAACAAATGTCAGAAAAATGTCTGCAAAAAGTGTTTTAAAAAAAAGTCAAAAAATATCGGATTAAATGTCGGAAAAAAAAGTTTAAAAAGAAAATAAAAAAATGTCCGGAAAAATATCTGACAAAAAGTTTTTAAAAAAAGTGTCTGAAAAAAAATTAAAAAACAAAATATCAGAAAAAATGTCGAAAAAAAGTTAAAAAAAGTCAGAAAAAAAAGAAATGTCAGAAAAATGTCCAAAGTTTTAAAAAAGTAAAAACAGCTGTCTGAAAAATGTTGGAAAAAGAGTTTTGAAAAATGTCTGGAAAAAAGTATGTATACATTTTTAGAAAAATGTCTAAAAGTTTATGAACTTGAAATTGATGTAAGTTTTGATGAAGGTCCTTCTTGAATTTATTGCACACAAAATAACATTTAAGATTTATTGCATAACTTAAACTCTTTCTACTGAGTTGTAATAATTCAAAGGCTTATGTCGGTGATAAAACAGTATTCTGTGTGGTGACCTCAAAAGCCTAATATATGAACAATCTTCTGTTAAAAAAAAAGCAATTAAAAAATTCATATTTCATAATATTCATAAAAAATGAGGCAACAACAACAATGAAGTTATTAAAGGACGCCCACCTGGTCGGTAGTGTCTTTCTTCCCTCTCCTTTGTCTCCAAACTGTCCGACTGCTGTATCTGGTATATCTGTATATTGACGTTGTTGACTGTGTTGAGCTCACATGTCAGAGTGACAGACAGCAGCAGGATTGTGGGTATTTTTGCATGTTGCAAAACAAATAAAGGTTTTTGTGACTCCATAGTGTAAATCACATTAGGCAAATTGTCCTTTCACCTTATTCTTCTGCGGAGTTCGTCTGCTAAACAGCACAGTAGAGTTTCAGTAGAGTTAAGTATTTCCCAGGAATTCTTGCCAAAAGCTCCTCCACCTATCTCTAAACGCCCAGACACACCAACCCGGCATTAGAGAACTAGTGGCGACGAAGGCCGCCCGTTGAGTTGCCTTTCCTCACTTCCGTTTCACTTCTCGTGCACTGATTCGTTTATGCTGAACCACCAATCAGAGTGATCTCTCTCACCGCCAATTCAACATGCTCAATCAGCCCTAAAAGACTACAGCCGACAGTGAGGGACACACCGAAAAATCTAGGCCAATGGACGCTTACCAACGGCCCCAAACTGTCGACGACCGACCGTCGGCTTGGTGTGTCAGGGTCTTAAGGCTGAGTCCAGCCACCCTACGAAGGAAACTCATTTCAGCCGCTTGTATCCACGATTTCATTGTTTCGGTCAATACCCAAAGCTCATGACCAGAGGTGAGGGTTAGAACGTAGATGGACCGTTAAATCGTGAGCTTTGACTTCCGTTTCAGCTCGGTTCGGCACAGTTCATCTCCCGCTCCATTTTACCCTAACTCGTGGACAACACCCCGAGATACTTGAACTTCCTTGCTTGGGGCAAAGACTCACTCCCAACCCGGAGGGAGCTTTTAGTTCTGGTTTGGGCTCCACTAACCTCTGAGGAAAATATGGCTCCACTTTCTTTCCCTGCAGTGCGGGGTGACCCACGTTCTGAGTCCAGCCTGCTTCAGAGTGCTTGGAAAACCTTCTAGATCAACACCAGTGGTGTTGTTCTGCAGCTCACCCTTTCAGAATTTGCCTACTTTGATTTACAGTCTTGAGTTGTCATGAATTTGTTTTGAAACATGCAAAACACCCGCTGCTTCCATCTGTAACTCTGACATATGAACACCATTAACTACCCTCACACAGATAAGCATTATGATATTAGGACCTGGAACCAGCGAACAGCAGTCAGTGAGTTTTGAGACGCAGGAGAAGGACGATCACAAACAAACACTACTGACGAGGTGGGTGTTCGTTAATAAAGTAATGATTTTCTGTTTTTAGCCACACCGGTACATTACCTTCCCTGGAGCCGGAGCCGGTTTACCACTTTGGTCCGGACTGAAATGTTTTGACAACTGTTGTATGGATTGCAATGAAATTGTGTACTAACATCCAGAGGACGAAGCCTACCTATGACTTTGGTGATCTTATGACTCTCCCTGAAATGTCTCAACAACCATTGGAAGTTCTTGATTCCCTCCGGTTGATTTGAAATAACTCTGGTTGTCCTGATTCATCACAAGGATCTAAGAATCAAACGAATAATTGGATCAGTTGTTGATCTGTCGCTCAACAGCTCATGATCACCAATGCAGCCAAAGAACATATATTACATTATTCATTTATTGAGAAAGAATGTCCGAAAAAATGTCCGAAAAATGTCCGAACAAAGTTTTTAAAAAAGTAAAAACAACTGTCTAAAAAATTGTCAAAAGAAAATGTTTTGGTCTGGAAAAAAAATTGATAA
>CAKAOH010020872.1:0-11143 GCA_916701665.1 Sebastiscus tertius
GTCTGTAAAGTGAATGTCAATCATTGAAAGTAACTATAAGAAAACAGTTTGTTGAGTTTAGGGGCCTCTTTAAATTGGAACATCCGAACCTGGATTGTTCCAAGTGATGGTGAGGATACTGCCTCTCCTGGTGTCCCCTCAGGGTGAGGCGAGTAAACAGACTGCGACGTTGAACCAGCCTTTTCTTCTGCACACACTTCAGCATTTTCAAGTGGAACAACTTGTTGTGCCTCACATTCTTGATAGGCAGAAATAAATGAAGCTAAACGAACCAAATTGCTTTAAAGTGCAATCCGGCTCTTGAGTCATTTCTAAGCTAATTACATCAAAATATCAGATCGTGCACCCAAATTAGGCAGGAGGTAAAGCAGCGTAGGAGGGAGGGAGCAAAAGGGAAAAAAAAATGTGAGCAATGAGAGAGGATGGGGAGAGAAAAATGAAACAGCAAACAGGATGTGAAAAAGTGGGTGAGGTGAAGATATATTTGATTCTATTTTTACAGGATAACTCTTTAGCTAGTGTGATGACAAATGACTTTCTCTGTGTCACAGAAAACAAAGTGCCCCGCTGGGAGCCCTGTGCTATTTTATGATTTCTCTGACCCTGGCAGTGACAAAGTGAAAGTAAAGAGAGAGAGTTCCAAACTAGCTATGGACAGTCTCGCAGTATTAGAAATAAAGTACGCTCGCAGGGCGTGACGGTGCATGTTTACAGGTTTAGTCCCGTGTTGTCCGTGCGAGGCAGCGAACAACAGAAGAAGGTGCCTGATGATTGATTAAACCAGCATGGAAAGATTACAAGTGTGTCTGCGTCGATAGCCAACTGCATAACTACTGGACAGAATTTGCAATCAATGCCATTTGCTTCGGGAAGGAAGGACAGGTATTAATCCCATGAGCTGTGCCTTGCATTTGACATTGATGACTCTCAATACTAACCTCAATTTTTCAAAGGCGCCTGGAAATCAATTTGTTCTTGAGATGCTCCGACCTCTTCGCCCACCTTTTGATTCTCTCAAAATTCCTATCGATTCGTCCAACTTACAAGGCCCCAGCCACATTTGCTGTAGCCTTTCCCTCGGATTATTGGATTTGGATTGGCTTGTTTTGTTTTCCTTTTACTTAAAGCTACATTAATCAGTATTTATTGATGGTAACATTGAATTAAATGACTCCGCAGTAATGTGGAATTGTTGCTGGTAACATTGTTTGGGTTTGGTTTTGATCCAAATTGGCAGAAAGCCATCGTACTAGGGGTGGCTGATGAGGAGAGGCAAATATCTTGCATCACTTGGGGAGCCAGACTGTGTTGTTTCCTGTCCCAACTTGATGTCCTATATTTAAATAAAGATGTCATTTATTTCATTGGGTCTGTAAAGTTACAATACTTAAACGGATTTTGACCCAAACGTTGACTTATTTGTCATGTAATTTCCGTATTTGTGTTACGAGTATTAATTGTTCCTAGTTATACCAGTTATTTTAACCGAAACCACAATCTTTTCCTATACCAAACTAACTAGTTTTGTTGCCTGAACATAACCAAGTTGTTTATGTTTTTGCATAATCCCAACCAAGTATATCAAACGTAGTTATTTTAACTCAAACCACAATGTTTTCCTAAACCTAACCAAGCGATTTTGTTACCTAAACCTATCCAAGTTGTTTCCTGTGAAGACAGAAGTTTATTTTGAAAAGACTGCATGTATGTAATGAGTAGAAATTGACACGCGTTGCTGGACATTTGTAGGAAAACGCACAAAAAATGAGAATTAACATTTCGTAAGATATCATACGAACTGTTGTATGAGGATACGTTGCTTAAGGAAATGTTGTCCAGAGATAGATGAGAAGATTGATACCAGACACATATATATGTTCATTAAATGGAATTGGAAGTTGGGGGAAACAGCTAGCTTGGCCTGTCCAAAAAAAACCTCAAATATGTCCAAAAAAAAACTAAAATATGATAATATTTTCTTATTAAACTGTGTTGATCAACTTATTGGTTAGACTATTTCATCTTAACTCTATTTATTTGAAGCCTTTTTTTATTCTACTCTTTATGCATGAAGCTATGGAGAGGTTTAATATTGCACAAACCCAATAAGCCGAGACCTAATCATTTTGATTTGTTATTATGTGCTGAACAACCGAACAAGTGCAGACAAATGGTGTTTTTCATCCAACTAAAGAAATAAATCTGACCACAGGCTCCTCAGCTGAGGGTTCATGTGGGAATATGAGCAGTGGTAATGCTCAGCTATTCAAACAAACTTTTACTGTGTATATCAAACATTAGAAAGAAAATGGATTACAGGCCAAAACCCTGTCATTGGTATTCAGTTATTAAAAGATTTTAAAAGTAATGTTGGTATAGTATATCAGTGATGCTACAGATGTCATCATTTCATGGGGAAAGAATAAAATATGGTAATACAGGAAGGAAAGGAGAGCGGATAAGAGGTGGTAAACAAATGTGATTGGAGTAAACAAGATAGAGGAGGATAGATCTGAGATTTGGGAGATGAATGGGTAACTCAACAATTTCTTTCAAAATGCAAAATCCACCAAAAAAATAAATACCTGAGAAGATGAATTTATTGCTGGCATGAATGCAAAACACAATATGGCTTGCTATTAAAAATGAGTTGCTGAGTCTCTGCTGAATAATTTTACTTTTGCTTATGAGATCATCTGTCTTTTTTTGGAACAAAGACACGTGAACAGTGTTTTTAGAATGGATGGGATCTTGGAGGTAAAGAAAAAAAAGATGCATTTTCGATCCTGCCGACTAAGTTCACATAAACCTGTAAGTGATTTAAGGATACGTCAAGATTCCCTAGCAATTGGATGTATATATTTGCCTGATCCCACTAATTGGCCCATGATTGCTTGACTGCAAAACAGAATAAATGCATAATTGTCTAATTAGACGTAATTAATTCAGATTTAGATGTGAAATGATTTGGGTGTGTTTGGGGAGATATTTAATTCATGGCACTTGGTTGGGGTTAAATGAATTAATATGAGAATTACCGTCCATGATTAGGTCTCGTTCACCTAGCCAACAGGCAGGAAATGGGGCTGAATCTGGGGGGAAATTAACAAGGATGTACAATGAACATGGCACCTCAAACTGAGACTAAATTACAAGAGCTTGGTGGAAGCAGAAGTGCTGGGGAGACGGAAATTGTTCTACGAGAGAGCTCGCAGTTACAAGAACAGCTTTCAGGTTTTGCCAAAGCGCACACATTGGATTTGACCTTTTGACTTTTCCAACATAACTGACAGAATGTATGAATGCTTTTATTGTCTTCTATCTATCCATTTAAGACAAATTCAGAAAAGGATATTTTACTGTTTGAGGTTACACAAATGCCTTTGGATAATAGGGCTGTACTGGCAAGAACCTGGCGATACGATATGAGTCATGATACAGGGGTAACAATTCAATATTCTGCGATACTGTAAGCAAGGCGATACCATTTTAGAATAGGAAACAACAACAAATGTATACTGCATTAAAAAAAAACATGTTTTTTGCCCCAAACTGCATGGGATAAGCATAAAGTGGGCATGTTTGTAAAGAGGAGACTAGTGGGTACCCATAAAACCCATTTTCATTCACTTGTCTTGAGGTCAGAGGCCAAGGGAGCCCTGTAAAAAAATCGCCAAGACAGTTTTTCCTCGCCAAAATGTATCGGAAATTTGGAGTGTTAATTGGCCTCCCTTGTGACAAGCTATTATGACTTGGTTGGTACCAATGGATTTCTTAGGTTTTCTAGTTTCTAGCTTTAAAACTGAGCCCGCTACAATCTCTGAAAGATCCAATAGCAGTCTGGCCTGACAGCAGGCTGTCAGATTTTTAAGTGGTTTAAAAAAATAGATAGTGTTTTGGAGAATCAATACAATATCGCATAACATAATATTTCAATACTCCAAAATAAATTCATACAAAGATGACAAAAAAACTGTTTTCTTTGTTTCCTAACAACATACTAAACATTTGACTGACCTTGACTTTGAGGAATGTAGTTGTTTGTGTCATTCAAGGGCGTAGATGTGCTGTCGACGTTGATTGGGAGACATTGGGTTGTCAAGGTAGCTGGCAAATGAGAGGTTATTGTGAGGTTAATTTTATAAACATCATACATTTGCTTCTTCCATTGAGGGTGTTACAAAGGAAGGGTTCACTGAAAAATATATAGTATGTACAACAATATATAAACAAAAAGTGGTACTAAAAAAAGATCTGGGACTAAAAGCATTACTTGTTCAAATAAAATATCCAATAAACATTGTCATCAAATTAACTATATAGGCTACTGCATTAGCTCCAAAGTGGTTCTCTTAACCTCACTTTCGAGTGTTTGAGGTCTTTTAACATCGCTGAGGTTCTATTAGGTCGCAGCATGTGCCCAAGTAACGTGTGTGGTCCACTTGATCCACAGCCATCTTGATTCCTTTTCTGTGCCATCAGTGATGTTCCTCATGGCTCTCTTCCTGTGCAGCCCTGCGATGCCAAGGAGCTCGAAGGCCCTGCATACTAGGGATTGGCCGGCGCAGCCAACCTCGATGAGCATGCATTGCACACGCCATTCTCAGCTGCGGCTATCAGGTCTCCATTCTTGGCTCTTTTTTTCCTCTTGGAGGCACCCCTCCATCTGGTCTTCCCGAGGGACGGTCAATCCCAGCAGGAGCACTTGTCTTGCCGTTTCAGACAACGGGGCCATGTGTGTTGCTGGACATGCCTGGAGTGTTGTCTCTGGCGTCTGGGATCTTGAGCTGCCTCCCTAAGTCAACATTCAGCTGCCAGTTCCGCAAAGTGGCAAGAACCCCCTCTTGATCTTTGGTGCTGCCAATTGCGTTGAGTGCAGTTGTTTGCTACTCTTAATCCCTGTGAAGATGGTGTCAACTTCTGCTCTTAGCACCTTGTCATGACGCCAGTGGTAGCGCACTTCCCCTCCTTAGGCCAATAACTCAGGATATACTCAATTCGGCAAGTGGACCCCATTTTAGGCCCTTTTATTGATAATGCCTCATATCATCAGAGCATCAAAACCACTCATGGAACAGCATGATGTCTTGCAAGAAAGTTTTTTTTTATATTATGGGATTATTTTTCTACTCTACAAAGGCTTTGCCCTTTCTAACAGAACTACAGTAGGTGATAATTTCATCTCCTGCTGTGATATCGACGCAACATCAAGACATGTAACCGTCCACACAAGAGCAAACCACCACTTTCTTCCTATAAGAAAAGCAGGTATTATCATTCCCTATGATTTAACTGAATGTATGTCACCATGCAGTAGGTCAGCTGGAACCTCACCTACCTTGCCTGCCAAACACAAAGTGGTATTTCTGCCACTGTAACATGCTAAGGCCATATATTTGTCACATTTTTTTTTTTTTTTCTCGGCGCTGAGCAAAGAACCTGTCAGTGGAATAAGCACAGCAACACTGTCAGGGGTCGGGGGTATGGAGGCATAGCAAGTGCTGAGCTTACAAACAGGCCAATTTGGAACACAGATGATGCAATTTTTTCCTTTCCACCCTTCCTTGTGGGGTTGAGGATGGGAAGCCTTGAGCGGAACTCTGTGCTCTTAGGCAGAACAACCTTTCTCTTTTTGGCCTTGCCTGGTGCCATTCGGGTTTCATCTTATAAGCCTTGCCTTGAGTGGGCCCAAAAGTGCACTCACTCTCACTCTCGAAGCCAAAGCAAAGCATCGGTGCTGACTTAATTGTCAATGACTTAAGAGTTCTGCCCAATGGGCTCAAGAGGCTACTTTGGAGGCAGCCTTGAACAATACTGTATATTATACCATCTAAGGGCAGAGAGTCCTACTACTAAAGTTTCAGAAGATGATAATAAAAAAATATCCCTTCCCAAAACAGATATTTTTCCACATGTGGAATATCAAAAATTACTTTATATTGCACTTTAAAGGGGACATATCATGAAAAACTCACTTTTTCAGTGCTTGTGCTCATATATTTGGGTATCTGGAGTGCTTACCAATCCGCAAACTGTAAAATAAAACAACCTTGTCAGTTTTTTTTTGTGGGCTGCCTAGATCAGAAAACATGTTGTAGCACTGCAGGTATTTACAAATAGCTAAGACCAGTTCTTATAACAAGTACTCAAGAATAACAGACCAAGAAGTAAGTTTGAACTGCCGGCTTATTTACATAGAAAAGTTAGTAGCACACATACACATCAATTCAGTAACAAAATCACACATTTCAACTCCACACAGGAATTGTGCATTTAAATCCCTTGAAAACATTGAAAATAAACCCAAAATCTCTTCAAATATGTATTTCTCCCTATTCTATTTCACTCTGGTTTGATTTAAACCTATTTAAGTTCAGGAAATTTTTTTCAACTTAGGCGCCTTTAAGTTGTAATTTAGTTTCGGCTTCACCTCACTTTACTAGCAAGAATACTAGACCGTGCTTGTTGCATGTAGCTTCTCAACTTGCTTTGCACAAAGAAAACACACAATTTGCACATCATAAAACATGTCCTCGTTGTTTTGGCTTAGCTACTGGCAATGTATACTACACATTCAGCTTTAAAACAAGGAAATAGCATGTTAATTGAGGTAAAACAGTAACTCACCAAATCCTTGTTCAACTCTCAAACAAACGTGGACAGAAGGTGATCACAAAATCCTCCAAAAAATGGAAAGAAAACTTAGAAAACTTGCTTCTTTACTCTTATTTTACTTCTCTTTTTCATTCATTCGTAACTCCTCTTTTCGCTCGTCTCATGCGCGCTGCTATTCTCTCTCTAATTTCCCTCTCTCACCAGCAAGTGACGCTACAATTACGCTGATGCGCTGTTTAAGCTGCACGTGTTTAAAGGAACAGTACACAAAGTAAAATAGAAAAATCAACCATGTAAACTACAATTATGACTGTAAATGTTAATTAACTTAATAACAAATGTCATTTAATTTGCTTACGTTGTATTTATTTGTTTAACCTTTTATTTGCTTAAGGTTATATTCAGATTTGGCTCCCCTTCCTATGTCACATGCAGGCTCATTAGAATATACCCCCCACAGCTTGAGGACTACATTTGAACAGATAGAAAAAATGTGTGATTAATTTGCGATTATTTGTGGTTAAATATTTTAATCGATTGACAGCCCTACATAAAATCTTCCAATGCCACACAAAAGGGACTTTAACTATGGACATTAGAAGTTGATTTAACATCAGCAAGATCTCTTGAGTATAAATAGGCTAAAGGTTGAATGAATGGATGATTGCATCACAGTGTACAGGCGTTTATTTACAACTACACATCTATGCCCAAAATGAAAATGAGCCAGATAACCACCAATTCATCCTGTTTTCCAAAAGACCTACACATTCATGTAATTCATAGAGAAGTTAAAGAAAAGTGTAACTTCAGATTCATTCCATCTTTACATTTCAACTTGCTGAATATATGAAATTGGAAGTAAATCAATGAGATGGCCTAACAAGTCACTGAGGCAAACACCAAGTAATTAAGATCTAGCTTGCCCTTGATGAGAAACAAAGGAATGTAATACGCCTTACATATTTAGAAAAGTCAGTACTGCTTCTATAATCACTGCATATTTTACTTTGTGTTTACAACTGGCGGACAGACTGCCAAACGAAAGAGAACAGGTTGCCTGTCTCATATGTTTTGCAAATGAGCCTGTACAGTACTGATGTATCTCGACTTTGGAAGTATTCCTCACAAAGTAAACATGGCAAAAACAATTGTCTCCCTGGGGACTCACAGCTAGAACAGCACAGTCGGGGAGGAGGGGGCTGTTGGGGGATGC
The DNA here is from genome assembly GCA_916701665.1 of Sebastiscus tertius. Lineage (NCBI taxonomy): Eukaryota > Metazoa > Chordata > Actinopteri > Perciformes > Sebastidae > Sebastiscus > Sebastiscus tertius. The sequence goes on from CAKAOH010020872.1 coordinate 7,832, forward strand.
CAAGTGAGCACAGTTTGTGGCAACAGCCATTACACTTTCAAATGGGAATTACCTTGTGTTATGTACCAGGCTTTTTACTTTCTTACATGCAGATTTCCCCCTGAAACCATTCATTGATCATTGAAATTAAGCCCGAGCATATTTATTTGACAGCCAGACTCTACCTACTCAAGTAGGCTCAACATTTGTTTTCCTGGTTGTCACCATGTCTCCGGGGAGCCATGTGCCACCTGTTCTGTTTTCTGGGCGGAGAATGATTGCAGGGAAGTGGGAATGGAGGGTCTTTTTTTTTTTTGCCTTCCTGATTTTCACTGAGAGTTCGGTGGCACACTAGCCTGCAGCTTCGACTCTCACTGCACCGTGAAGAAGCCGGAAACTTTACAGCAAGAAAAAAAAAATGATTGATGAGTGGCTCACAGCAGAAAACTCTCGGGGGTGTTTCCTGGAAAAGTCAACTTTTTAAAATTAAGAAAAGCTCATGTTTTTCTTTTTCTTTTGATACTTATGTATCTTTGCATTTTTTATTTTTTCTTGTATAGCACCCACTATTGCAGTTCTGTTTTACAATAACATAATGACATTATTTGAATTTTCTCTATACATTTACTTGTAATTAGAGTAAAACAAAAATAAATTGTTTCATACATTTGAGGTATTCACCATTTAAAACATACCTGGATATGTATGACACATATATCTGATATACGAGTCAGTATCATTTGACTAATATAACAGGAATCTCTTGATTTAAATGTGCCAGTCACTGGATGGACACAGCGTTAACTGTCTACCATATGCCCTATTTTAAACAAGTCGTTAATTAAAATTTAATTGTATGTCCCACATGCAAATATATGAAATTATCACTAAACCATTAAAACTACTACTTACTTTTTTCCATCCCTAACATAACAAGCAAATCCCTGCAATGTCAATGATTAATAACCCCCTCCTTGTGTGAACCCGCGGCATCTGAATGAGATATAGGAGATATGGGCTTCCTGACAGACTTGTCAGTTTTAGTGATCAATAAATAAATCAGCGGATTAATCAGTTAATGTTCTGACATCCAACTGAAGGTGAAATTGTCAGACGGCTGATAATTTACATGGAGTAAGATCAGCAAGCCCCGGGGCCTCCTCAATAAATTCTTTAAACTCATTAATGTTCAAGGACACTTAAGCAGAGGTTTGTTTTAAAATGGTTATACACATATAGAAATGTGCTGAATCTAAAGTACACTCTGAAAACAAACAAAACAAAGTTTTCTGGTTTTACTTGCATAATCCTTCACTCTGAATCCACTGGGGAGAAGTCACTAGTAATTATATATATTAGCATTATATTTAATGTCAGTTAACCACTCGTTTTATCTTAATAGTATTCAAGCCTCCAGTAAAGTGCATACAGAGCACGCTACCTCAGTCATTAACACTGTTGCCCTGTACCAAGAAGGTCCAAGACGTGGGCAGTTTTGTGTGCAGTTTGCATTTTCTCAGCGGGCTCGCTTAAATTTCCACCCACAGTCCGTAGACATGCAGGTCAGGAGGACTGCAGACTCTAAACCACCGATAAGAAAGACTGTTTGTATCTGTCTGTGTGCGAAGGCCATAACCTATGGCATGTGACCTCAGTAAGAAGCACATGTCGGTTATATTGTTCAAAACAAAGCTCTGACCAATGCCGTGGTGGGCAAATTGTAAATGGACTGAATTTATATAGTGCCTTTCTACCTTACCAGACAAAGAGCTTTACAAATTGCCTCTTATTCACACATACACATTCATATATTCAATGGTGGCGGCAAGCAATCCAATAACCCAACTAAACAAGCTGTGGTAGGGTGACATGCAATACAATAACCAAAACTAAGCTAAGGTAAGGTGACGTGAAATATAAAAACCCAACTTAAAAGCTGTGGTAGGGCGACGTGAAATCCAATAACCCAATGTAACAAGCTGTGGTAGGGTGACGTGCAATACAATAACCCAATTCAACAAACTGTGGTAGGGCAATGTGCAATCCAATGACCCAACTAAAAAAACTTTGGTAGGGCTACATTCAATCCAATAACCCAATTTAACAAGCTGTGGTAGGGCAATGTGCAATCCAATAACCCAATTTAACAAGCTGTGGTAGGGCTACATGCAAGCCAATAACCCAACTTAACAAGCTGTGGTAGGGCAATGTGCAATCCAATAACCCAATGTAACAAACTGTGGTAGGGCAATGTGCAATCCAATAACCCAACTTAACAAACTTTGGTAGGGCTACATTCAATCCAATAACCCAATTTAACAAGCTGTGGTAGGGCAATGTGCAATCCAATAACCCAACTTAACAAGCTGTGGTAAGGCTACATGCAAGCCAATAACCCAACTTAACAAGCTGTGGTAGGGCAATGTGCAATCCAATAACCCAATGTAACAAACTGTGGTAGGGCAATGTGCAATCCAATAACCCAACTTAACAAACTTTGGTAGGGCTACATTCAATCCAATAACCCAATTTAACAAGCTGTGGTAGGGCAATGTGCAATCCAATAACCCAACTTAACAAGCTGTGGTAAGGCTACATGCAAGCCAATAACCCAACTTAACAAGCTGTGGTAGGGCAATGTGCAATCCAATAACCCAATGTAACAAACTGTGGTAGGGCAATGTGCAATCCAATAACCCAACTTAACAAACTTTGGTAGGGCTACATTCAATCCAATAACCCAATTTAACAAGCTGTGGTAGGGCAATGTGCAATCCAATAACCCAACTTAACAAGCTGTGGTAAGGCTACATGCAAGCCAATAACCCAACTTAACAAGCTGTGGTAGGGCAATGTGCAATCCAATAACCCAATGTAACAAACTGTGGTAGGGCAATGTGCAATCCAATAACCCAACTTAACAAACTTTGGTAGGGCTACATTCAATCCAATAACCCAATTTAACAAGCTGTGGTAGGGCAATGTGCAATCCAATAACCCAACTTAACAAGCTGTGGTAAGGCTACATGCAAGCCAATAACCCAACTTAACAAGCTGTGGTAGGGCAATGTGCAATCCAATAACCCAATGTAACAAACTGTGGTAGGGCAATGTGCAATCCAATAACCCAACTTAACAAACTTTGGTAGGGCTACATTCAATCCAATAACCCAATTTAACAAGCTGTGGTAGGGCAATGTGCAATCCAATAACCCAACTTAACAAGCTGTGGTAAGGCTACATGCAAGCCAATAACCCAACTTAACAAGCTGTGGTAGGGCAATGTGCAATCCAATAACCCAATGTAACAAACTGTGGTAGGGCAATGTGCAA